>CM029012.1:280935328-281013692 GCA_016801055.1 Panax notoginseng | reverse complement strand
TTCTCCTACTACTCATTCTATTCCAATTCCTCCTATTTCTCAAAATTCAGAACTTTCTCAACTTGTTACTGATATGAATTCCAAATTCGACACAATGCTTGAACTCATGCATAATTTTTCAGCTTCACTCAATTCCTTATCCGATAGAGTACTCACAGTTACTGAAAAGGATTTGTCTAAGAAGATTGAAGATGGGTTGTTTGAGACTGATAAAGAAGACAATTAATTTCTCTTTTTGATGATGTCAAAGGGGGAGAGATTTGAGGGGCTCTGTTATGTTGGTTTTGGATATTTGGCAGGATATGTTACTAATTTAGATATTTGGCAGGATATGTTACTAATTTGGATATGTTCTGAATATTTTGAAATTTGGGTATTTGAATCTGTTGGTTTAATCTATCTTGATTGGTTAAGATATATGATTCTTCTTTACTGGCATACTTTGGGCACTATGTGTGTTTAATATGGGTAGTTTGATATATATGCAATATTTGATGAAAATGTCATGTTAAAAGATTTTGTTTGACAAATATGCCTATTTTAAGGGGGAGCCATATATTTAGGGGGAGTGTGTAATATTTTATATATATATTATATATTATATATATATATATATATATATATATATTGTCATCATCAAAAAGGGGGGAGAATGTTAGTAATATATATACTCTATGGTTTTAATGATGACAATGTTTTATGGACTAAACAGTTTTTATATAATAAGTTATGTTAATCAAATATTTGTATGCATGTTAATAGTAGCATGAAAGTATACTGCAGTTTGGTCACGTGCTTCAAAGTTACTGTAAGTTGGTTGTTATTGTCTCATGCTTTTTGTTTTATATATAGTTACATCTAATCCTGATTTGGTTTGAAGACTTATTCAAATATGTATTAATATATATATGTTATACCAATTTACGTGTCTTGAAGATTTTTTTTAGGAATTGGTATATCTATGGACTCTTATTTAAAATGGAACAACAGTCAATAAGGACTCTTTCTTGCTAACAGCAGTTGTTGTGTTAACAGTCAAAAGGACTCTATTAGCTAGTCTTTATATTTTATTTGACTACTTCTCTTATCTACTGAGTTATTATTGCTAACGTTTCTACGGATTCAAAGTACTGGCTGTTGCAATTGGAACGTTACTTGCAGTCATAGCCGTTGCTCTCTTCTGTATTTATATGGTTTACTCGGCTTCATGAAAATAAAAGACTGCAGAACAGAAAATTCAAGGATACTATCTGAGATACACACAAATTATCATATCACTCTTTTAGACAGTGTTCTTGTATTCCTTATTTATATCTATTGTAACCATAGTACAAGTCTAGGTTGGCTTGGGATTTTTTTATTTTAGTAATATTCAGTCTGTACAACGAAGCTATCAAAGTCTCAGAGGTGAGAGGTGTTGCAGAGGTGCAAAAGGGGCAGAGGTGTCCAATCGATCGTCGTTGTAAACAGGGAGTTATTTAATTTGTAATTGCTGAGTAATATTTTAATAAAGTGAGTCTCCAATCCTAGTTAGGATTGGACGTGGATTAGGTTACTAGACTAGATGATAGGGGCTGAACCACGTAAAAAATCTCGGTGTGATTTATTTTTCGTGTTTCTGTTTTTAAGCTTTATATTCTGCTGAGTTTGGTTTTCGTTGGAGTAATTTTATACTAATACGGACAGGTATTTGCTGTCCGTTTATAACAGTGTAAGAATATAACTAATACGGACAGGGTTAGATCGTCCGATTATAGCCTGTTATAGTAAACTTAAAAAAATTGGCCACTGTAGATCACTTATAAGTATTTACACCTATTCAGCCCCCCTCTAGGTGTGCTATGTTTATCATGAATTTAAACATCATAATGTTCTGAAATTTTGTAATATAGTTGTATCTAAACAGCGCAATGTATCATCTGGGCAGTCCAAACTAGATAAATCTCACCGTTCATGTACTAACAGAGACACGGGAGACAGCTAGTTTATTTACATTGCTGCTCATAAGCTTAAATTAGTACGGACAAACGAATACTAAACAAAGAGATAGAACACTGACCACAATCTCTATTACTGGACTTGACACTATTGGGTTTTTCAATAGTAAACCAAGTGGGCGGCAAGTTCTGAAGTTCCTCGGCGGCAACCGACCAAACCGGAATCCTAACCTGACCCACTAATTCCCCAGAGGCGTTGAAAAACCCAGAATCATTATCATGGTGATAGACAGAGAGAAGAAGCTCATCCTCCAAGTCATGGACTCTGAAGCCAAATTCTTCATTCCAAACTGGTTTTTAGTATTCGTCAACACCCTCGTCTTGGATTTAAACTTGCCCACTTGTAGCTTCACATATGAGTCCTTTACTGCCCAATCCCTACCCTCCAACACATAAACAAATAAGCTCATTTTTTTGGTATAGAATCAGTAATAATTACTCTACAAAACAACGTCTTGGAACAAGCTGGTTTTATAGCTTTTGGATTCAAACAAAAGAAAAGCTGCGGTGGTTTTGGCAAGCGGGGTGGTGTTTGTATGGGGAAGAGATAGAATTGTGGGTGAAGCCATGGGAGAAAACGTGGGTGCGTGCAGAAAGTGACACGAGGATGTTAAAACCCGGAGAAGAGAGAAAGAGTCGGTTTGGGTTTTGGTCCTTGGAATGCCGTACTAGTTTATGGTTCATAGCTTGTTGGAAATGGAAATATACGTATATGAATGTCAACAATATTTTTTTATTGAGAATTAATATTTTTATAAATAAATTTGATAATTTTATAATATAAAATATGATTATTTTAAGTTATTTTTATAAAAAATAAATATATGATTATAAATGCTGATTAGATTATAATATCATTAATTATAATTCAGGATCTTTGTAAATAAACATAACGATAGAAATGAATGCTTATTTTTTATTTAGTTGAATTTATTTAATATTTATTTACGCAAACATTATATTTGTTACATGAAAAAGGATTTCAAATGAATTAGAATTATGATATATTAATATATGGAATAGGATATAATTATAAAATTAAAAACCTAAAATTCATGAATTGAGTAATTCACATAAAATATATTTCTTGAATTAATTTATATGTGAATTAGGGGTGAGCATGGTGCGGTTTGGTGCGGTTTGAAGTCTACACCGCACCCGAAACCGCTTAGGTGCGGTTTGAAAAATTCAAAACCGCACCCGAAACCGCTTGTGATTGGTGCGGTTCGGTTTTAAAGTGTGCGGTTCGGTTTTAATTGGTGCGGTTTCGGTTCCAAAACCAATTGAAACAATAAAAAAGTTTAAGCCTTCAATAAAATTTAACATAAAACTTACATCGAGCAATTAACTTAATGACAAAGTAGACAATGCGAATTATATCAAGTGTGACGCCCCCAAAATTAGGTATACATCACTCATCTTGGGTCGTCAGATACAAAGTACAGAATACAAATACAACTGTCGTGTACAATACGACAAAACATAAACTGTGAGTTTGAATACAAATATTATCTTCTAGAGAATATTCATACTCAAAAGGAGTCCTCATTACATTTATTAACACACCATTACATAGAATAGTGAGGACTACTAACTAATACTATCATTCGGACCATCACTCCGTTCTCCGACTTGCCCCAGCTACGTTCTCATTTCCTGAAGAGAACAGTGAAAGAAAGGGTGAGCTCAACTAGCCCAGTAAGAAATATTATTACTAAGACAATGCAGAATAAATTATCATTAGCCTTCAACAATGTTAAACTGATAAAATATAATAGACATCAAGTTTAACTGCAGCGGAACAAGCAATCCATTAAAAGAGTCAAGTAGAAAATAAACTCTACTATCTTTTATGATTTAAAAGGTTTTTCAACACTGTGATCGCTGGGACTCAGCTTAATAAAATAATCCACATCATCGAATCACCCTTGCACTACGGCCAAGGATATTCGTGTATTCATTAATGGTCATGATCATGCCAACAACTGTCCATCAATGCACTACGGGCCAATGAGGACTTTTACCACATCATTTGTAACATTACGGTCATGATTATACCGAATAATCTCTGGTCATAATCATAACAAGTCCATCTATGCACTACAGGCCACAGATGACTTTCAACATTTTATAAACATGAGGATGATGACAATGATATAAGAATTCAATAAAACAAGTTCAAGAATTAATTTATCCAAGAATTAACAACGTCCAAATTGTCAACATGATACTGCATTGTGGAGTAAAATTCAATAATACTTAGAAGAATATTTTCATGAAAAGATACTGGATGAACCGCAATTATCAAGGATATTCCACTAATTTCATGGAGTATAGAAGTCAAAACTTAACCAACTGAGTACAATAAAGAATGGAATAACAAAAGAAATCACCATGCATGCGATAGACCGCACAGACAGGTTATTCTAACAGAATAATAAATAATGGAACCAGGTCCGGCGTAAAACGCACAGACAGGATATTCCAACAGAATAATAATAAAGACGGAACCAGGTCCGGTGTAAAACACACAGACAGGATGTTCCAACAGAATAATAATAAAAATGGAACCAGGTCCGGTGTAAAACACACAGACAGGATGTTCCAACAGAATAATAATAAAAATGGAACCAGGTCCGGTGTAAAACACACAGACAGGATGTTCCAACAGAATAATAGAAGAATGTCACCAAGTATAGGGTAGACCGCGTATACTGGTTATTCAAACAGAATAATAAAGAATGGAATAACAGAAGTTCTCTTCATGAATATAAAAGAAATAATATTCCCTACCTTAAAAGAACTGGATATTGGAAAAGTGATGTAGCAGAATACTTTTATTCTCTCTATACTTTCTCTCTCTATAGCTTGAATGAATTCGTGAAAAATAATGAAGCCCTAGGCCTCTATTTATAGAAAAACTGAGGGTGGCTCTTGGTCTTAACGAATGGTCAAATGACTCTTGGTCTTAACGAATGGTCAAATGACTATTGGTAATATTGAAGGGACAACTACTATTGACGAAAGTAATTACTATTGACCAAGGTAAATACTATTGACGAAGGTAATTACTATTGACCAAGGTAAATACTATTGACCAAGGTAAATACTATTGACGACGGTAATTACTATTGACGACAGTAATTACTATTGACGACGATAATTACTATTGACGACGGTAATTACTATTGACGAAGAGACTCTTAGATAATGACATATGGCCCCCCATAAAATAACCAAACTTACCACAACGTCTCAATTATTGATTTAATAATATAACATATTATACAGATGATACTATAACAATAATTTAAGAGATATGATGCAGCAATTACTGTAGCAATAATTGAGTATAGCTGAGTGACTTCTCACGTAAGCATCAATAATCAATACCGTGTGCTACTATGCAACCACGCGTATTACTGTACTTTTACTACCGAGTAGTTCAACAGTTTTAACGGTTTTAACGGTAACACCTCAGCCGTTATTTTTATAGAAAGATAATTCTGTCGTTTTCTCAATTCGACAATAATTCCGTTGTGGGGTCCACTAATGATTGTGCCGTCGTACGAATATTCCCCGACAAAAAGAATATTCCCCGACCAAACGAATATTTTATAACAACTTGCTTACTTTGCAAAATTTATAAATATTACCCACAACTATAACATTATATCAAATTAACTCCATAATATTCAAAAATGATATTTATAGAAAATTCATCTTTATTTATAAAAGTTGGGGTCTTACATCAAGCATGCTTTAAAACTAAAATATGCGCTATATAAAACAACGGAGACTATTCGATAATAAGCAAAAATATTTATTTAGTTCCCCAAAAATTAAAAGTATATACTGAAGATAGAATAAAATATATTGCAGGGAGGACTAAAAATAATCTATTAGACTATTATAATTATAGCATTGACATTAACTAATGCATCAAGTGCTCGAGCCCCTCAACTATAAGCCTCTCCGATAACGCATCAAATAAATTCAAATTTCTAAAACCCAATTGCTTAATTTTTGACTCTATAACCTCTAACATTTTCTTTCAATTGGTGAAAAAATGACAATGCAAAACTGGGGTTTTCTCTGAACGTGTTCAAGTGAAAAGTAACTTTAGAATTTACTAGAGATAATACACATACACACACATGGTGCAGTTTCAGTTTTATGCGGTTTGGTTTTGGCTAGTAACCAAACCGGAACCGTAAATTTGGTTATTCAACCCACCTAAAACCGCCACATACGCCGGAACCGTTGGTGCGGTTTTAATTGGTGCGGTTCGTGCGGTTTTTGGTGCGATTTCGGTTTCAATTTGGTTACTTGGTGAGCCCTAATGTGAATGTTTTGAAATTTCATAACCAATATCATGTATTCCAGCTTTTGCACATTTGTATTACACATGGTTTGGATTATATGTTTAATTATTAACAAGATATTTTACAAAGATAGAATTAATAACATTTGTAAAATGTTTGTTTGGATAACCCATTATATAACTACGTATTGTGTATTTAATTAATTAATCTAAAAAAGTTAACATAAAGAGAAAAAATTGAGACCCCACCATTATTTATGATACAGTATGTTTTTTTATAAATTTTAAACAGGAGTATCAAGTTACTTAAACATTTTAAAAAATTATTTAACTAATAAATTTTATAAGATTATACTACATATTAATCGATTATACATACGATCAAGTTACTTATACATATAGCTAGCGACCGAGATAATTTTAGAGTTTGAGGTGCGTTTGGACCCAAAACGCAATCTTCATGGCCCAAATCCTGCGTTGGTGACGAACCCAAGTTGGGGCGGTTTTGATCCTAAAAATATAAAAACTGAAACAGTCGGAGAGATGTTGGAGTTCCCTGGATTTATGACGCAGTATCCGTGGGGGACGAGAATAATCCCGACATCGTATTTGTTACCAGCACAGTGGCCCCAGCCCCAGAGTGATGAGCTCCTTCTTGCCATGGAGGAATCCGATTTTGAGGACAAGGTCTGACGATCTATATCTCTTTTTACTATGCTTATTTTTAGATGTTTTTGAACGATCCGGATGACCTAGATAGCCAATTTTGAATGTTTTCTTATAGTAAACTCTGCAATTATAATTTTCAAAATTTGATTTTAGAGGGTTGGATATTGGTAGGCTATTGGATTCGATTTTGAAGTTTATTCATTTGTGTCTTTCAGTTTGATTAGAACTCATATGGGTTTCATACATCTAATAATGTATGAAAACACGAAATAGTTGAAAATCAATTGAAATAGGTGTTAGAATTTAAGAAATTATATGAAGAATAAAAAGTTAACCTTAACACACTCGCATCGAAATTATATGAATAACCGAAAAATAAGAATACTTGTAAGTTTTTACTTTTTAGTCATGTTTTGTTTGTTTGGGCCTAGATCTTGAAATTTTGGATGAGTTTTTATAGTGAGGATTTTCTTGCTGAGAGTTTGGTTGGGAATGAAATGAGAAAATAATGTCTAAATGTTTTTAAAAGTTCCTAGGAGGACCTTGCGCTGCATTTACATGGTTTTTTAGGTCACCCTGTGACACGGGAAGAGTTATCTACCTTGATTCGATATAATTTATGTTTTGGTATTTTTGAAAAGTTTAAATAGTTGATGTATTTTTATTTATTAGTAGTCAAGTAGGTTTAATTATTATTTAGTAATTTTAGAAAAAATTTCAATTCTATTGTAATTAGGAAGCTTTTTAGGTAGGTTTTTAATTCCAAATCAATTTGGTATTTTCTTATAAGATTAGGATTCTTTTTAGTAGTATAAATATGGTGCAAGGCTGATGTAATTAGGGACACCTCATTATTATTATTCTAGTTTTATGAAATACTTGGCTATTTAGTCAATCTATCCCAAATTTTGTGAATTCTTGTGATTGCAAAGCACGTAGATTCAATTCCTGTGATTGTTTCTATTCTCTATACCGTCTTTCGCTGTGTTAGTTGTTATCAAAGTAAGGATTCAAGCCTGTGAATTGGTAGCGGCTGAACGTGTGCAAGACAACCCACCTCCTTGTAACGACTAGGGGATGGCGGTCATCTGGACTACGTTGCAGAATCTAGATTCCATAATTGAGACCCTAATCGGTAGACTCAACAAGTTGGATGTTAGTTCCGGCGATGTAACAATGACACTAAACGGGCTAAACGAAAGGTTCGGCAGGGTCGAAAGGACACTATTCGGTAGGGTCGACATGCGTCAAGGTGATGATCGTGGTACTGGCGGAGATAACAGGCTACATAACCATCGGGGTATGGACAATAACGAGTGGGCAAAGAATCAATCCAGATCTGTGTATCGAAAATGTCAAAAGTTACAAAGGCACAGATTGAACAATTATGTGATTATATCGACTTCCTTAAAAGTGAATGTGATTGGTTCGATTATGAGATTTATGTTTGTCATCATAAAAACTTGTTGCCCCAATATGATTATCTTTTGAAGGAATTAGAAGAAGCACATTATAAACTTGTCGGATTGAAACATCAGTACCAAGTTGAGAAAAGAAGAGCTAGAGAAGTGCGTCAAAACAATATTTCTTTTTTTAATGAAGTTAGAATGTGTTGCAAGAATATTGTAGCCAATAGGCAGGAAAGTTGTAGTGCCATCAATCCTACTTCTCAGCCATGTGATTTGTCCGTTTTAGTAGAAAATGTGGAAGACACAAAGGAGGTAGTTGAAGAAGAAGCGGTTATTGTTAAGGACGAACCAAACTTCGTGGTTGAGGAGGATCGTGATTTGGAGTCATCAAAATAAGGATACGAGCATCGTAAAAATTGATTGATCATGAGATTGCTCATAATCCTGTGTTCGACAACTTGAAATTTTTTGATTTCATTGTTCCTAATCATTTGTTGCAAGTGTAGGTTAATATGAATGCTTTGATTGTTTTAGAATTATTTCCAAAAAATTTCTTTGAGAAGTCATGAATATACGATACAAAGAAGATTGCGAATGTCTAGCAGTCAGGGCTTGATAGTACTTCATTTTAAAATTCGAGGTCGAATTTTCTCCAAGAAAAGGGGAATGACACGGGAAGAGTTATCTACCAAAATTCGATATAATTTATGTTTTGGTATTTATAGAAAGTTTAAATATTTGATGTATTTTTATTTATTAATTAGTAGTCAAATAGGTTTAATTAGTATTTAGTAATTTTAGAAAGTTTTTCAATTTTATTGTTTTAGGTAGGTTTTTGATTCCAAATCAATTTGTTGTTTCCTTATAGGATTAGGGTTCCTTTTAGGATTAAGAGTCCTTTTAGTAGTATAAATATGGTGCAAGGCTAAAATAATTAGGGTCAACTTATTATTATTATTATTCATTTTATGAAATACTTTGCTATTTAGTTAATTTATTCCAAACTTTGTGAATTCATGTGATTGCAAAGTACGTAGATTCAATTTATGTGATTGTATTCTCTTTATCGTCTTTCGCTGTGTCACCCTCACTAATGAAATGTATGAGTTAGCTACCTTTACTTTATATATACAAATCTAAGGATTTTTAAGTGATTGATTGCCCACCTCATGATGCTTTTACAAGTCCTTCCATTCTCCATGGAAAGTTAGTTTGCTCCCTGCAGTTATAATTCTCAATTTTGTCCTAATATTTTTCTCTTGTACTTCTATATATACACATCCTTCTCTTTATATTAGTTGCTTAACTTCTTTTCCTGTATACGAGTGTTTGGAATAACTGAACTATATTTTTAGAGTTCATGTATTTGATATATATTTTTCCAATACATCCATTATTTCTATTTCCTTTTTGCCAGCTTTTGAAATTTGAGAGGCATAGTCATGTTTTAGATTTGTCTTGTGTAATTTTCGTGTCCGGTAGGTTTGCCATTTTTCACCGTTTCAAGCTGCTCTCATCTTTCAGATGGTATACATCCCTCAACATGCATTCAGCTATTTTTGTACTGGCATACATCTTGAAGTGTTCAGGAGCTTCAGCTTCGTTCTGGTTATATATTAGTCCATATTTTATTTGATAATAAACCTGTGATTTTGATTGCAGTTTTGTTTGTTTTGTCCCTCAATATTGGTTTGCAGTGTAATGAAATCAGAAAAACAAACAGCAACTTAGTTGTGATTGGGAAGGCCGCAGTTGATAATGATAAAGAAGACTTTGACAACGATCCAGATGATGATGATGTTGATAATGCAGAAGAGTCTGAAGGAGATGAATTTGAGCAGGAAACTAGTTGATTACCGTGGCTACGGATTATACTAGGTTCTGCCTATATCCAGAAACACAAGTTGTATGCATACATTGAGACCATATAATTTTAATCATGGTTAAACTATTACTTTTGCAATGGCACTTATGTTGATGACCAAATTAATAATGGTTTTATATTAAAATTAAAATAATAATGATAATAATAATTTACTTTAAAATTAATAATGGTTCTATATTTATCTTTTTTGGTATAAAAAATTAATTGAATAAATGTTAAAATGGGACTCAATATTATACATAAGTATTTTTTAGTCACTTGTCGTCGTATCATCAAATTTTTGACGTGGCACTATCAATTAGAGAAGACAATTCCCAAATTGAAAAAAAAAATTAGAAGTTTAATTTCTTAATTAAAAAAATTGAGAAAATCTCTAAAGTAAAAAAAATTTAAAAGTTTAAGGTATTAATCCATCTTATATTTAATTATGATAATACATTGTAATTTGAGGTGATCCTATGACCTTTAAAGGTCACAAGTTGAATGAAGTTCAATTCTCATTTGACTGAATTTATTTCTTTTATTATGGGAAGCTTATTTTCTTTTTATGTGAAGTTTGTTTTTCTTTTCTTTGTTGATGTTTGATTGATTCTTGATATTGTAATAATGATGATGCACCTAATTAGTATAAGATTATATAGTATTCCAAACAAAAAAAGGGGCTTTCGAAAAAAAAAAAAAAAACAACAACGACGGGATTTCAATTTTTTTATCCGGATCCTTTCCATTTAAAGGTCTATATTTAAAATTATTAATCTAAGGTCTAAAAGTTGTCACTTCATTTAAAAGCTACTATACCTAACTCTAGCAGTAGTTTAACTCGGCAATTATACGAATGAGTAAAGTGACAACTATACTCCCTCTATTTATTACATAAAAAAACAAATAGTCATTAATTTAATATAACACTAATATATTATGTCAACCTTTTCATTAATATACTAGAAATTTACTAACCGACTTGGAAATATTAATTTTTCCGTTTTAAAAAAAATAAAAGTTACTTTCTATTAATAATATAAAATGACATTAATATAACATTTCTTTCTACTGTTATTATTATAATAGTGGTATAATATATTACTATTATTATAAGGGCAACTAAAAATATTCAGTATGCTAGTTTTAATAGTATACAAGTTACATACACACTTCATCTCTGTAGTCCACAGCCACAGGAAGTAAAGTATTGAGCGGGTAACAAAAAGTGTATCAACTGCAATTGATTTCCAAATGTGAGGAGGAAATACAAGATTCTCCTATCTCTTCCTTAAATATAAAGTCGATCAATTTTTGAGGAAACTCCCAAGAAAAAGAAACCCAAAATTCTTCTGCCACAGGTGAAAAGAGGCCTGCAAATTGACAAAAGGGAACCACACTTTATCATTTTCATATTTGGCTTTGAAAGCAACATCTTGTTTACATAAATATTAAAGCTTTTTAATTAGTCCCCCCAAAGTTGATATCTTTGTTTTCAGCTCCCTCTCTTAATTATAATAGTCCATACTTGTTTTGTTCTAATTTAGATGGAAATAAACAACTCAGAAGAGCGACAGTGCTGGCAGGTAATGTCACCCGAAATTGTGGAGATTGACGAGGAAAAAAAGAGTAGCATAGGCAGCAGAGATGAAGGGACTGCAGATGTCTTTGTTGCTGTTGGCAAAAATGATTTGGATGTGATTAGATGGGTTCTTAATCATGCCGTCCTTCCAGGAACTCGAGTTTTTCTTGTGCATGTCTTTTCTCCCATCGCCTACATCCCAACGCCTGGTAACAACTCGTACCGCTTACTAGTACTTTTTGTGCAAATTTATCCCTATGCCTTCATTGCCTAACCCCAACTAGTTAGTTCGGCGTAACTGAGTTAAGTTGATTTCTACGAGTGGTTTGTTAAAAAATTCTCAGCACATTATAGTTTCTTTGTCTGACCAACAAGCTTCAACTTTTATTTAAATCTTGAATGGTTTTTGAATCTAATTGTACAATAGTGATTTGAAGTTCCAGTTAGAGGAAATAGCACAGCACAGTGGAAATAATGAGAATTCCCCTGCTGACATGAAATGTAATTCTCTTGGAAAACTAGAATGCATATATGGGCTCAAAAGGATTAATATTCAAATGCCATCTAACAAGTCATTTCAATAACAGAATTTCATAGTCATAATCTTTCAGTTTTCTTTGTACATAATTCATAGTTCATATCATAACCTGATATGATATGATCTTTCTTTACTTTGGGTGCATGCTCTGTATTTACACGTTCCAATATTGTGTTTAACCACATTTGACACCTTAATTACTTCCTTGAAATGAGATTTTTTAATGAACTTTGTCAAATGTTTTCTTCTTCTTCTTCTTCTTCTTGTGATAGTTGGAAGGCTATCAAGCAGCCAATTAAGCAAAGAACAGGTGCAAGTCTATATTAACGAAGAGAATAACAGGAGGAGGAAGCTCTTGCAGAAATATATTAACCTCTGTACTGATGCCAAAGTGCGTGAGTTGACATTCTGTCCCAATATATCTGCGCAAGAAGATTGCTCATGTATGTTTGGGGTTTTGATTACAGGTTGGTGTGGACACAATGCTTGTTGAGAGCAATGCAGTAGGCAAAGCAATCCTAGATCTTATTCCAGTCATTAACATTACCAACCTTGTCATGGGAACTAAACGCCCTCCTTCCACGAGGTATTACAGGGTACTTAACAGAAGTAGTGATGGGATGTTAGTTTTTCTTATAGAGGACATATTTTTCTTTGAAAATGTAATACTCCATTATGCAGCTTGAGCTCAGTTAATAGTCCTAATGTTCTCTTTCTAGGCTGTTAAAGAAAGGAGTGGGGAAAGCAGAATATGTTCAGAAGAGTGCTCCAGATTATTGCAAGGTCACGGTTGTTTGTAATGGCAGAAAGGTCCAAGTAGCAGGGCCGGTTCCTTCTGCTCTTGCATCCAATCCCCAGAAATCAAAAACTGCTCAACAACCTCAAAGAAATTTCTTCCAGTGTATATGCTTTTCACCAAAATTCAATTGAAACTACTGGTGTCTTCTTTCTGGTATATGCATATCAGAAGTAGTATTTACTTTAGTACAGAAAATGATTGGATATATATTGCCTCTTTTTTGTTGCAAGTAGACACATTTACAAATTACCTATATATCTGCATTTATTTGTATTTATGTTTTGTCCGCATTTTATAGAAGAAAAACTTACTTGAGACGCCGAACAAGCTATGTACTAATTTGACAATTTGTTGTGAATCAACATTTATTTTGGTTTCGATATTTTATTTTGGTAGTTTGAGCATTACCTTTGGTATTATATATTACTTGGCTTGAACGCTTATTTTGTTATTTTAAAAAAATTAAAATGTTAAGTATTTTTTTTATATAAAAGATTTAAAGTATAATTGTGAATGTTATCAAATATATATACATATATTTCAAGTTGTTATTTGTGTTATAAATATATATATTATGATTCGTGTATTTGTTATGGATTAAAAATGGACGTACACCATCTATACCATTTGCTCCAATTATCAACTACTAGTAGCGCACGGAGTGTTTGCCCAAATGTGACAATTATACCCCTAAGTTAACTACAGAGTCAACGCGTAATATGCTAGTTTTTAAACAATCTACTAGCAATTACAAGTATTTTTAAATACTGAGCTTACTATTAGTAGCGGACGCTAATAAGAATAAGGGATTGACTATATTAACTTGGATTTAAGGTTTATTAACCAAATTTTAAGGTTTATTAACTCATTTTTAACTGGGTAACCTTATTAACTTGTGGTTAATAAACTCTGATTAATAAATCTTAAATTCTAGTTAATAAACTTAAAACCTAGATAATAAACCTAAAATCTAGTTACTAAAAGTTAATAAACCTAAACCCTGGTTAATTAATAAAAGTGTAGTTATGAAACTGATATGTTGGACGCATAGTATTACTAGTAGACGAGTTGTTTTTATTAGTGACATAATTGACTTTAGGGATATTTTTGTTAACACTCCGACTTTAGGGGTATTTTTGTTCACACTCCGTCCTCTAGTAATATTATCGATCGTTGCATTTCCCAGTTTAATCTCGGCAGTTGATTTTTGAAACGAATGTATGCCTATTTTTGGTCTATACAAATACATATTATATAGCATTACCATATATATATATACCACTTTTTTTTAGTACATATGCATATTTATTTGCACAACGACTTCAATAAGACAAAGGGTTCATAATATTTTATTAAATTGAGATATTTAGGTTTCAGATTCGATTTTCATCTAGATGAGTTTATTTATTTATCTTTGTTATGATTTTATGGGAAGCTTAGTTTTATCTTTATATGAATTTTGTTTGTAAATTTATCTTTTCCTCTTTAAGTAAAGTTTAATTAATTATTGATGATGCAGTTATGAATTATATTATGTTTTCAAAAAAAAGACTTCAAAAAAAATATGTATGTAAAAGTTGCATTCGTAAACACGAAAATAAGTATGAGCTTCATATAAGAAAATCACAATTTTTTTATTTAATAAAAAAAGTTTTTTTTTGTTAAACTTTAAATTTAAAAAATATCTACTTTCTTTTTTAAAAAAAGAAAAAGAAACTATTTTGTGGAACATAACTATATAATGTGGTCGTTTCCCAACAAAGCTTGTAAAAAGGGATTTCAGAGGATAAAGGAAGAAGAAAGAGAAAGAAAAAAAAATCGGTTTTTACCTCCATACCTCTTCTCTAAAAATCTCTGTCCCCTTTTGTTTTGCTTCCAAACCCTAACCTTAAGGTTAACCTCCTCATATAGCCAGAAAACATTGAATCAATCTCTATGGCGAACATGTTTAACTCTTATGACAACAGATTCGCCGACCCCGCATCCTATCGTCAACGCCGAAGGTACCTCAAAAGTCCTCTCTCTCTATGGATCTGTGTTAAACCCTTGCGCATGTATACATACTTTCGCGTATTTGTTCTATCTTAATTTTGTTTTGCTGTGTGAAAATTTAATGCATTTTGTATATGTATTCTAGTGATCTAATCGGGCCACCGCCTCCGGTGGCACCACCTATGATGGGTAGAGGCGCCCCGGACTATAGCCGCGGGGGACCTTCTCCTTATGGTGTGGCTGAACCGGGCGGTGTAAGAATCGCCGGATCCGGAATCGGTACTAGAGGCGGTTTTAGTGGGTACCCGCCTTTTCAGCCTGGAGTTGGAAGTGGGTTTGATATTGGTCGAGGTGGCAGTGGAGGAGGAGGGAGAGGCAGAGGGTTTAGTGGTAGAGGTGGTGGTGATGGTAGAATGAGCAATGGTACTCTAGGGGCTCGCAGAGGTGATCTAACTCACGGTAGTGGTGGAAGGGGATTTGATTCAGGTCGTGGCGGAAGTAGAGATGGTGATAGGAGTTTTGGTGGACGGAGCAGAGGAAGAAGTTCTGATGGTGGTAGAGGTGGTGGTAGGAGTTTTGGCAGTGGCCGGGGTGGATGGGGAAGGGGCTTTGATGGAGGCCGTGGTGGAGGGAGAGGAGGTAGACATGGTGGGTCAAGGGGAGATTTGGATAATATTGCTCTTCCAAAACAAGATTTTGGAAACTTGGTTCCATTTGAGAAGAACTTTTATATAGAGTGTCCATCAGTGAGAGCAATGACTGAGCAGGAGGTTTTGCTTTATCGTGCCAGGCGGGATATAACCGTGGAAGGCCACGATGTTCCAAGGCCAATCCAGTTGTTTCAAGAAGCAAATTTTCCTGGTATTATTAGAGGATACTTGATCAATTAATATATTTGCCTATATAATTCAAAGTTTCATGTTATAATTAGCTGACTGATCCTTTATGGTTTGGTAGATTACTCTCTTGAGGTTTTTGCTAGACTGGGCTTTGTTGAGCCAACACCAATTCAGTCTCAAGGTTGGCCAATGGCTTTAAAAGGAAGAGATTTAATTGGCATTGCGGAGACTGGTTCTGGAAAAACTTTGGCATATTTGATGCCCGCGCTGATTCACGTCAGTGCACAGCCTCAACTGAGTTAGTACTCTTTCTCATATTTGTTTGGATGACTTTCCTCCTTTCTTTTCAATCTATTTGACATATTGTTCTAACTATATTTCAAAATGCAAACACATTTTAGTGCAAGGTGAAGGCCCCATTGTACTAGTATTAGCTCCTACAAGAGAATTGGCTGTTCAGATTCAAGAAGAAGCTGTGAAATTTGGATCACGCGCGAACATTAGAAGTACTTGCATATATGGTGGTGCCCCAAAAGGACCTCAGATTCGTGATCTGCAAAGAGGTGCATGTAGTTTTTATGAGAACTTAGCTATTTGTAAAATTAAGTAAGGATAAACCGCTTAAGTTGAGAAAATAAGAATTCGACATTATTCTATGATAGGTGTTGAAGTTGTCATTGCTACTCCTGGTCGACTGATTGATATGTTGGAAGCTCAACACACAAACTTGAAAAGAGTGACCTACCTCGTGTTGGATGAGGCTGATAGAATGTTGGATATGGGGTTCGAGCCTCAAATAAGGAAAATTATTTCCCAAGTATGAAATTCTTCCATTCCTATTAGTTAACTTATTTGACTCAAACTATGCTGAATTGAAGAACTTCATTTTGGTTATTATACCATTTTTTCTGCTATTTTGACATCTAGCAGTACCACAGCAACATAGGACAATTTCGAAAGTTGGAGCCTTTAGCAACTTTTGATTTCTTGAAATACCTGAGCTGCGCAGGAGGAGGCCTCTGGTTTTGGAAATTTTATGAGTCTAGCTGAAATATATAATTCTCATATTGAGTAAATCAGCTAAAGTAGTTGTATTAATGATACAAATTAAAGAAGAAGATATGACATTTATCAGGAAATTCTGCTGGTCAGGCATATTACTTGCATTTTACTTGTCAAAAAATATAACCTGTACTTTATTTGCAATGTGCATTAGGTTTATATAATTTTAAGCTTAGTAAGATTTCACATTACACTTTGGTACTGTGAACAACCATGAAGATTGTCTCGTTGCTACTGCAAGTTCTTTTGTTAATATTATTTTTCATTGACAAGGGAGCTCATCTAAGCATGATTCCAACCATGAACTGAATGGTGCTTTGAATCTGAAAGTTGGCTGTATTTAATTTTTTATTTTGATTGCTATACAAGGAGATGATGTGCAGTCAACCCCTGATGCATACCTTGAACTATGATCATTCTTGTCACTTAACTTTATGTTGCACTTTGGTATTTTTACTTGATCATTTGAGTACATTGTCTAATTTCTTTAAGCAAATTTAATTGTGACTAAAAGCATCGTCGCTTATTATTGGTCATATATGATAATATCTTTAGTCATTTACTCGGTTGGGCTCAGAATATGAAGTTTCAATGAATAATGCATATTGTTCTTATGTGATAATTTGAGGAGGCTTTACTACCGTTGCGTAGGCATTTACACTTGCTTCAATTTTTATGTAATTGGTAACACTGAAATCAATATATTACTCTACTTCGATTATTAGTAATAATTTGGTTATGTTGAAATCAGTATAGTAAAATCAATATATTTCTAGCAGTCTAACTTTGATGAGTGATGAAATATACCTGTGCAATCAATATGAAATTGACTGTCCGTTGTATGAGCCTTGTTTCATTGTTAGATTGGTTTTTGTTTGGGTGCTTTATACATCTTATTGTTGAATCATTTGGAAGAAGAGCTTTACAGCTGAGTTTTGAAGTTGATTTAATTATACAGATACGACCTGATAGACAAACATTGTATTGGAGCGCTACCTGGCCAAAAGAGGTGGAGACTTTAGCAAGGCAGTTCTTACGCAATCCATACAAGGTTTTATGCTGTACTCCTTTACTAATCAATAGGATCTGTGGATTTAAGTGTTATACACAAATTGTAGTTGATTTATTCTTATTTAGTGCTCTTTCAATTATTTGGGCTTTTAGGTAATTATTGGTTCCCCAGTTCTGAAAGCTAATCAATCGATAAACCAAATTGTTGAAGTGGTAACAGAAGTGCAGAAGTACAGCAGGTAACATGTTGACTTGTAAATGGAAGATAACTTGTCTTGAAAAAACTTGGATCGCTTATCAAGTATTGCTGCAGGTTGATTAGACTGCTCAAAGAAGTGATGGATGGAAGTCGAATTCTAATATTTGTTGAGACAAAAAAAGGATGTGATCAAGTCACTAGACAGCTGAGAATGGATGGATGGCCGGCTTTATCAATTCACGGTGATAAAAGCCAGGATGAAAGGGATTGGGTTTTGGCTGAGTTTAAAAGTGGCAGGAGTCTTATAATGACTGCCACTGATGTTGCTGCGCGTGGTCTTGGTAGGATCACTGTGTGTTAGGATTTTTAAGTCTATTCACTTGGTCTATAAATGAAAATACACGAGTCTGCCGGCTGCTGTCCACCCGAGATAATAATTTGTGGTTTGGGTGCAAAATCGGGGTAGGAGGTACCTCCATTGGTAGAGGCTGTTAAATGTGAATGATTCTTTTACCCTCTGGGCTCATTCTCCAGCTGCCTGATGGATTTACATGCTAGAGTTGAAGGAATTTTAAGCTCCACTGTTTTATTTAATATTCCCTCCTATTCAAAATATAGGATCAATATTGACTATAAACATTTTCAAATTCAAAATTGATTTCAATCTGGTTAGTTGTTGTCAGTATTATTATGAATATTATAAGCTATTTGAAAAATACTACTAATTACGAGATTCATTGTTATCAAAACTTGAGTGAATCTGGTAAACTTTAAATTTGAAAATGACTCAAATTGACTTTTACAAAGTGAATATTGATCAAAATATTTGGGAATGGAGGGAGTAATATTGTATTGGTGTAGTCCAAATCCCTAACCTCTCTGTTTACCTCTAATGCAACAACTGTCATAACTTAAGTTGGACATACATTGTAGTCTAGTGGATGGCCTATGTTGTTGTGGGTCCTTCACAAAGGATTAGTTATGAATTTTATGATTTCATTAAGGGTCAATAGAGAGAAAGTATATGGAGAAGATCCATAACCTACACCGAGGTCACCATGGGGCTATGGTTCGTAACCTATTGCTCGTCATTTGGGCAAACGGAAAAGTACTAGAATCTCTCTTAAGATGCATCTTCTTGGTACTCTGCAACTTTTACGGCTCGTGTTAGGCATGGACACAGGGACCATGGATTCACACAGGTGGTATGATTGTACAAAATGGATTTGTTATTATTAAATTCAGGCTAGTTCTAGGTTAAGAAATCTCCGTTTTCCCTTGTTATTTTGAGGTTGACTTTTGGGGAATATCATTTAATGGGCTTAGAATCTCTCTTAAGGTGCATCTTCTTGATGCTTTGTATCTTTTGCAGCTCATGTTACACATGGACACGGGGGAGCATGGTTTCACACAGGTGGCTATGATTGTACACAGTGGATTTTTTATTATGAAATTCAGGCTAGTTCGTCTAGGTTAAGAAATCTCTCCATTTACCTTTGTTATTTTGATGTTCACTTGTGGGAATATCATTTAATGAGCTTAGATATGGGGAAATAGAGAACACTTTGGAAGCTGTGTGCTGTATTTTCTGAATTGTGTCGGCTCCTATTGGTGTGTCTAAGTAACATGTTTGTTGTGATTTCTGCCCATCCACGGTTATGGAGCTTGTTCTTGTGACAGCCCGGTTGACTCGTAGAAGCTTATTCATTGATTGGGTATATTGGAAGTTGGTGGTGGAGCTGCTCCTTATCCCTGCAAGTTTAAGGTGGGCACATTTATGTGATGAATGTGTTATCTTATATTGATCACTCGGATCTTAGGACTGCAGGGATAAGGTTGCCATTGCTTTTTCCTCTTCTATTATATGATATTCTGATTTTGTTTCCTTAACTTTCCCCTTTTTGATTGTAGATGTGAAAGACATAAAATGTGTGATCAATTATGATTTTCCATCAAGTCTTGAGGATTATGTCCATAGAATTGGCCGTACTGGTCGAGCAGGAGCGAAGGGAACTGCGTTCACGTTTTTCACACATTCAAATACCAAGCATGCCAGAGATCTCATTAAGATCCTGCAAGAAGCGGGGCAAGTTGTTCCAGTACCTTTGTCTTCGTTGGCTAGGTCCTCTGGTTCGGGCCTCGGAGGTAATCATTTTTTTTTACTGAATTACAATATACATGATTTATGCTATAAGCTGACTGGTGGCTGACTCTTTTATGTATTCTTTATTTACCTTTTGATCAGGTAACTTCCGGAATAGAGGACGAGGAGGAGGCGGCGGCTATGGTAATCGAGGTCAGATATCGGGATCTAATACTATTCCTCTTGGTGCAAAGATGCATTGGTAGTTTTGCTTAGCAAGTTGAAAAGCAAACAGGACTATTTTGACATTTGGTGGGAACTTAACTATTGATGTTGATATATCCTATCCATTCAGGAGGAGAAGTGGATATGTTTTGTCTGATAGTATTTTAGGTAATTAGGAAAAAGCGATGATATTGTATTTTTGATGTAAATTAGACCGACTGTTCTTATCTCCTCGCTGCTATGACTGACTGCTATGGCTATAGCTCTAGCTCTAGCTCTAGCTCTCCCTTCCTTCTTCAAATAGTAACGGCAACCTTTCGGTATTTCTTCATTCCTCTCAAGTTATAGTAGAAGAGCTGCCCGAAATAAAGATTAGATTGATTCAAGGGTTACTAGATTATAATTTTCTCTTCTTTATTTTTGCATTCTATGCTTAATGATATTATTATTTTTAAATGTTTAAATTTGTTTTTTCATGCATGATTTTTTTATTTTTAAAAAATAATTAAATACATGAAATTAGATAAACCGACGAAGGGATCATTTTGATATTTAAAAGAAGCAATAAGGGTAAAATGGTAAGACTAACAATAGTCCGCCTTGGATCCTCATTTATAAATTAGCCCAAAACCCTTTCTACCCTGTGCTCCTTCGCCGCTCCAAGACCCCTAACCATCCCCAAACCCTAATATAAGAGAATGCCAACCGGCCTCAAGAAGAACCGCAAGAAGCGTGGCCACGTCAGTGCCGGCCATGGTCGTATCGGAAAGCACCGAAAGCATCCCGGAGGTCGCGGAAATGCCGGAGGCATGCACCACCATCGCATCCTTTTCGACAAGTACCATCCTGGATACTTCGGTAAAGTGGGTATGAGGTATTTCCACAAGCTTCGCAACAAATTTTACTGCCCAATCGTTAACATTGACAAACTTTGGTCAATGGTCCCACAAGATGTGAAGGAGAAAGCCGCCGTGGACAAGGCTCCGGTGATTGACGTCACCCAACTCGGTTACTTTAAGGTTCTGGGTAAGGGCGTTTTGCCGGCATCGCAGCCAATCGTGGTGAAGGCAAAGCTTGTGTCAAAGACTGCTGAGAAGAAGATTAAGGAGGCTGGTGGCGCCGTTATGCTTACCGCATAGGTTTGCATTTAGAAAGTGTTATTATTATTGTTTTACTTTTTGAATGGTTACTGTTAGTAATGGTATTTCTAAAGTCTAGGGTTGTGTTTTGAATATTATCAAGGATATCTTATATTTTTGCTTTAATTAATCGGCACTTGATTTAATATATTTTCCGTTTTTTTAGTATTGGAAAATGCTTTAGACCTATATAGCTATTTGGGTAACTGAACTAAATAATCAGTTCATTTTTATTGTTTTAGTGTTTGGATGCATATGTTGGTATGAATAACAACAGGTGTTTTGATTTTATGAAATGACAATTGGGTGTAGCTTCATTAAATTGATTTAAAGTTCAATTTGTTATTATGAGTGATTTATTTTGATTTAAGTAATTGGATTATGTGGTCACCGCTGAAAGATTTTTAGTTATTCAGGTTTTGTCATTGTCTGGTCGATGGAAACTGGTTTGTTTGGGTAGACATACAATAATGGGGTTTCAGCTTGACAATTAGACTTGCATATAGATGTTGAGAAACAAAATTAACAGGACTATATTTTTTACCCAGTTTGACATGTATTTACTTTGCATGGTGTTGAATTTGAAGATAGACAGAGAGATTTTATTTTGTTTATTAGTCATGCAAGAGTTCTTTGGATGGAAAGCACGAGAGTGGGTAATAAGGCCGCAATTAGATGTTTGATTTAGTATTTTCAAGTACCCATTTCTACTCTTATTTGGATTAGTATATGACTATATTCCATCATGGATTTTTGGGATGCGTTTGCTGCCCCCGGTGACAAACGAGATTTTGTAATTTAATTTTAATATTTATTAAATTAAATAAATATTTTCGATGATTTAATTATTAGATTAAATAATTAATTAATAAAATTGTGGTAGATTAATTTAATTATGTGTTATATTTATTAAATTAATGTGGAGAATTTTTATTATTCAAATTAGGTAATTATGTGAACTTATTGAATTAAATGAAATATTTAATAAGCATAATTTTATTTTAATAATTAATTAGATATTTAATAATCTGACATAATTAATCAATGAAAAATTTAATTTTGTGATTATGTGAGCCAATGAGAAATTATTATATTTTATTCAAATTAAATTAAATAAGATATTTGATTTATTGTGTAATTGGGTATGACATGATTTAAACTATAGTATAAGAGAATCATTAAATTAATTGGTTTGGAGTCTATTATTGCCAGCCAAACGACGCCCTAAGAGAAGTTAGTAGCAGTTAACCCATGATGAGTTAATTGACCACTACAACTGCGCTCAGTTTCCTTTTAATAAAATTATCACGTCTTATTTTTTTTTTATTTGTTTGTCAAGTCTTGGAAAAATAGTTAGAGAGAATTTGAGAATTTGTGAAGGAGATTGAGAGTGAGTGATTGAAGAAGCATCTGAGCCTACTAATCTACATTTTGGATAATTTTTTCAACCCAATTTTTATTTACGTTGTTTAAGTTTTATAAGAAAATGACTTTCAAGTTCTGTAAAATCTTTGTTACGTTGTTTAAGTTTTATAAGAAAATGGCTTTCAAGTTCTTTAAAATCTCTGTAATTGAAAAAGGAGTAAAGATTATGTGTTAATATGTTAGTATAACATGTTTTACTATATATCGTATAATTTCATAGCATCAATTTCAAAAAAACATATGGTAGATAGTTTATTCAAAGTTACAGAGTATAAATATATGGTCATATGGCCTTACGTACCAAATTTGATACGTCAATCATATGTTGTATCATAAATTTACACGTATATGTAATTATGTATGTTAAAACGAAAAAAACAAACTTCAAATGAACAGATTCGGTGTTATAACGAAACCGTAGTGTTGATTTTCATATTTTAGGTTCAAAACTTTCGAAAATATGAAGAACAGTAAATTACATGTTTTGATTCTGCAATTTATGTGTTTTAACATGTTAAAATCATGCTAGAAGGGTTAAGTACTAGTTATGTGTATAAAATAATGTTTGGGTATGTCTAATTTCATGTATGAATTAAGAAATTGGTAGAAATTGACATGCTCTGTAATTTTCGCGAACTGCAGGTTCTGAGTCTGGTTCGCCGCGCCGCAACTAGGGGTGTTCAATCAGTAAAAATCGGACCGAATCGGACCGATACCGAACCGAACCGGTACCGAAATTGGCCAAATTTCAATACCGGTACCGATTGGACCGGTATACCGAACCCGCAGTACCGATTCGGTACCGATTTTTATCGAAAATTAATATAATTATTATTTTTATTAATAATATTATTATTTTTATTATTATAATCATTATTTTATTATTAATAAATTATTAATAATAATAAAAAATTAAAAAATCGGTATATATCGGTCCGATTTGGTAAAATCGAACCATAAAAACGTCGGATCGAAATCGGTATATACCGGTTTTTTTGTATCGAACCGGATCGGTTCTTTTTTATACCGAACCGATCGGTTCGGACCAGTCCGAAAAATCAAAAAACAAAAAAAATCGGTTACTTTAAACACCCCTAGCCGCAACGCCGGATGCAGGCACAAGAACCGAGCCGCAACGCCAGTTACGCCGCAGCGCCAATAACCTGGCAGCAGCGCCGAGAACAAGTACAACAGTGGCGCCGCAGCGCCACTCTCCAGATTGTCCAGAAATAAAATTTCTTCTAATTGTTCAAGTTTAAAAATGTGATAGTAACCTAATCTAAGGAACATAAAAATATGTTAGACGTATAATGAGATATTAATATAGATTCTCAACATGTCAATAATGCATTTAAGTATGGATTGAATTATTGAACGCATAGTTAGCTTATTGTTCATGTAGTGTAATATTATGTGACCATAAGTGTGCTAATTTGACTAAGTAAAGTCATAATCAGAGTTAGACAAAAAGAATGAACTTGTGATGACTAGTTACGTTATAATTAACTGGTATTGTGAATGAAAATGATATGTAGGATTAAATCAAGGAACGTGTATAATTAACGTGTAATCTACGCACGAAGTAAGTTTCCTAACCCTACTTGTTATTGTTATTCAAGTTTATAAATTACATCGAGAAAATTCTTGTTATATTTAATCAAGTTCAATTTGTTATATTAAAGATTATTTATCTTTTCAAAGTATGATTCTGTTATACAATACTTGATTTATTGTATACCTCTCAAGATTGTTATTCAATTTAAATATCATTTATTGTTGAACCTTGTTAGACTAATGAACCTTTATTGATTCGACTAGTCCATAGTTGATGTACGTTCTAAATTTCAAAACCCTTATTGATTTATCCAAACCAAACTTACTTTGGTGCGGACTCTATATCAAACTGAGATGAACAACCCTGTATAGGGATTACTTATGCGTTAGCGTTAAGATATTGTGCACAGTATGATACTAAGGGCTGATCCCCCTAAGTACGAGTAGAAGAGTCCATAGACTTATGACTGTTAAAGATTTCAAGTACAACCCTTGATAACCTAGGATATAGTTCAAGGTCTTATGACCCTCAGAAATCTTTTGATTCTTGTGATTCATTCTTGATTCAAAAGTTGAGTTTTATTCCAGAAGTATTTGATTCACTCGCATGTTATTATATATTGTTATTTCATTTTTATACTTGTGGGCAATCCTGCTCACTCTTGCGTAATAATAACATTGCAGTTAAGAACGAAAGGTCTGACGAGCCTTCTACTGGCAAAGGCAAGGGCAAGATTAACAAGTGACGAAGACTTGTTGTTTTATGTGATGATGTATTTTTGTTTTAGACTTATGTTAATGTTATGAAAGACGATTATTTGTTTATATTTTCGCAGTTAAGATTTAAGGTTAGTATGACCTGGGATACTTGTATTTTTTTTAGATGATGTAACTCCTTAAGGAGAGGATACCCACATAATTTGGTGTTTACTATACAAACATCATATATCTATCTATCTATAATAATGAAACATCAATAAATAAAAACAAATCCTTTCCTTAAGGAGGTGGTGTGAGGACTTGGAGGTTTTTGTACCAATCCCCCAATCCATCCCTTGAACTTTTTATTTGAGTAACATTTGGCATATAAAACAACATCAGTGAATAGAGCGAGCACCAATATTATTAATTGGTATTAATTGGTATTACTCGTAGTATTGTTGGTCTATGGATGTTCTTCTACTGCACAGTTTGATTGAAACTTTGACTGTGACCATGACCATCACAATGGCATTGATCGTTCTGGTGCATGGCACTACTCCATCTATTCCTTCCACCATTAAAGATATGTTTTTATATGTATTTTTAAATTGTCGTTATTTTTTAACTGTTATATACATACCACATGTTTACTATTATTACTAACTTAATTCTTTATATTAGGTCATTTTTTTTTCATATTTTTTAATGTGAGACTGAAGTGTTATAAATTTTCCCACTTAAATTTTTGAATTTTTTCTATATCTTTTGATTATTTTTTGATGTGGGACTGAGATGTTATAAATTTATGTGTTACAAACTCTTCCGCTTAAATTTCTGACAGCCCCTTCAAAATCAATCATCTTTGCCATAATTGATCATCTTTTGCCTCTCTAGCCATTATGAGATAATATTGAGTTTTCGAGAGTCGATTCTGATACTATAAATAACAACTCAGGTCAAATTTCAATCTTTGTCAGAATCGATCATGTTTGTCTCTCTAGTCATTGTCTCTCTAGTTATTGTGGGATGATAACGGAATTGATCATCTTTGCCTCTCTAGTTATTGTGGAATAATAATATCGAGCTTTCGAAAGTCGACTCGATACTATATATAGCAACTCATGTCCAATTCCAAGTTCGAAATAAATTTTGGGTCAATCTTAAGTTCAAATTGAATTAAATTTATCCAAACAAGATCTTAAATCACTAGCCTAATAGTATCTTCTTGAGTCATTTTAGTCCGTCACAGATTCACTCAAAATGTCATGACTGAAGTACTATTGTTAGTAACTTAATTACTTATATATAAACAAATTTTTCCTATATATTTTGACGTAGAATTGGTGTTACAATTACTAAATACTTTCTCTGTCTTGAAATAAACGTCTAAATTGATTTGGGCATGTTGATTAATAATATATATATATATATATATATATATATATATATATATATATATATATATATTTTACCTAAACTGCCCTTTTGAATGAATTATTAATTAAATTATTTCTCCACTTTTATATAAAGTATTACTTCTTCTAATATGAATTAGTGAATTAGTTTTCAAGATTATTCTAATATATCAAGGGAAATTGTGACATACTATAATAATGATGAGATGTTTCAAATTTAAAAGTGATATAATGCAGTTTATTGTCTAAAATTAAATAAAATTATAATAATTATTAATTTAAGAATAATTTAAAAAGACAAAATCTTATGTATATATATATTTCAAAGTGGAACCAATATGTCATAGTTGGTGCTTGACATAAAGGTCCATTGTACTTGATGGTCTATTTGTATATTGAATTATTAATTCTTTAACGTTGCTGGGAAGCATTTTAAATATTTAATGGTAAATGGTAAGACCTACGCTGGGTACGGGGTACTGGGTAGTGGGTAGGTAGCTGCCTATATATATATAAGACCTACGCTGGGTACGGGGTACTGGGTAGTGGGTAGGTAGCTGCCTATATATATATATATATATATATATATATATATATATATATATTATTTTTTCAACCCACAGTTGAAGTCGAGGGAGGCCCCATTTCTTTATTATTTTACACTTGAAAGTTGAATGTGCATTTAGATATGTACATACATTTATCTCAAAAAAAAAAATCGTTTTTAACAACACTTTTACTTGCACTTCAATTAATATACACTTGAATTACTCAAGCTCCTTTTTAACAACACTTTTACTTACTATTCCATCTGTCCCTTTTTAAATATCATTTTAGATAAATATTTTTATCTCTTAATATTTATCATTTAAAAATTTTAATTAAGTATTAATTATTTAATTTTTTTTACTATTTTTTATCTAATAAATAACATATTTTTTTTAATACAAGAATAATATAGACAATTGATATTATATTTAATGTTATATAATTTCTTTCTTAATATTTATGGATAATTCTAAAAACGACATATATTAAGAGAGAAATGAAGTACAAGTTAGTACGATAACTTATTCACTCCTCCTCCTCCTTATTAAAGGTTTAAACTCTCGTACGAACCAAAATTAAAAGTGATCTATAATTATTGGAAAAAAAGTACCTTTATCCCATTGTGGTTGTCGTGTTTTAAGTAATTAGTCACTGTACTTTAAAAATATTTAATTGACCTAATGTAGTTTTTAAAAATATACAATCAAGTCATTTCGTCCAATTTGACTAACAGACGTCTAAAAATATCCTACGTGACTTTTTGAAAAATAAATAAATAAATATTACGTGTATTTGCTGATTGGGCGGGAGGAAGCTTGGTTATCCTACGTGGCTTTTTTCTTTTCCTTTTATATCTTTTCCAAATAATACAAATAATATATCAAAATTTTTGTATCAATGAGATCTATTACAACATTATATTAATTTCTACAAAAATTAAAAATAAAAAATCATTAATTATTTGGGAAAAAATAATTAAAATAATAATAAAATTAAAATAAATATTTTATGTAAGACCCCGAATTTTATTAAATAAAAGTATTCAATTTTTCTTATAATTACTATTCAGTAAATGATTAAATTGATAAATGTTAAAGTTAAGGGTGATATATGAATTTTTTTTCAAAATACACAAGTGGTTATAAAATATTTATTGTTGTCGGAGAATATTCGTTTGGTCGTGAAATATTCTTTCTGTCGGGGAATATTCGTACGACGGCGCAGCCATTTGTGGGCCCCATAACAGAATAACTGTCGGATGAAGAAAACGACAAATTTGAGTTTTTATAAATAACGGCGTAGTTGTTACCGTTAACACTGTTGGAATACCTGGTGGTTAAAATACAGTAATACGCGTAGTTGCACAGTAACACACGGTATTGAACAGTATTTTTTTTTTCAATTATTGATTCTTACGTGAGAATGCACTACTCAATAATTGTTACAGTAATTTCTGTTCAATATTTTATTTTATTGAATCAATAATTGCTGCGTTGATATTTTATATTATTGTTGTTTCAATAATTGTCACTGCACAGTATCTCCATTATCAGATCAATAATTCATATTATCTGAATAATATTATTAGATAGCATTATTGGCAATGTCTAGAAAGTTCTGTCTAAGGAGAGGTTTGGTCACCTAATTGCGCGTCAGTAAGAAAAAATTCTTATTGAAAAGCCCCCTCTTTCTTGGGAACGGCCTGGTTGTCATAAATATGATTCTGTAATATTATTTGTTAATAATTAATTATTGATTCATATGATAAGGAAATATTTATTTTATGTGGATATAAATGAGGGATATATTTTTGTGGTTAAAAATGAAAGAGTTAATGTTGAGGTGTTTTATCTGTATTTTTGTCGGAACGGAGGTATTGAAAATCAAATTAGAGTTTTTGAGATATTTTACGAGTGTTATAATTTTTAATCCGACCGTTGGATCGTGGTAATATTTGGATATGTTATACATATATAAGTTGAGTATATGTCCGTAAATTTTGAACCGTTAAAAATGAACGTATGATTTGTTATGAATTTTAAGAGGTGACTGATTCAAAAATTAGGTTTATAAATAATTTTGGTGGAAAATTCTAAAATTGAGTGGGCCCCACTTATGGTTGGTGAAGAAATGTGCTGAATTTTATTTCAAATGTGGTGGGTGGCAATAGTAGCAGGTAAAGCCATCAGGTTGCAGGTCAAGTCTGCTTCGGCGTGCTAACATTTTCCTATAAATAGAGGGCTAAGTTAGAATTGAAAATTACACCAGAAACAAGTTTTCTCTCTTTCTCTCTCTAGATTATTGAGTATATTTTGTGAGTATTTAGATACATGGTGAGTTGCTATTCATCAGTGCAAGTTTCTTTCAGCGTTATATCCGATATCCGGTCAGAAGTGCTACTCTTTTGAGGTAAGGGATTGTAAGGGATATTAAGGGATAGTAAGGGATGTTATATTCTTCATAATGATGTTATTCTTTCAATATCATTATACTGACATATTGGTATGGATCTTATTGTGAAATTTCTACCTTTTTGAGTCGGAGTTACTATTCACGTATACGGCACTATTTACATATACGGCACTATTCATGTATATGGCACTATTTATGTATATGACATTATTTACGTATACGGTACTATGTACGAATACGGAGTACTATTCACGAGTTACTATTCACGGGTACTATTCATGACAAAAATTAATTTTTTTTGACCAAATTATCGTTGATTTATAATTGTTGCTCTTGAAAATAAATACAGTTGTTGATCATATTGTTTTTATTATCATATATAATATTTTTTATAACCCTGATGTTGAATTTCTCTTTCACTTGAGTGTAAAGATGGGTAGATTATTGGTATGATCATGACTAGGGTTCTCTTTGGCCAGTAGTGAAAAAGTTGAATTGTGACTGGTATGATCATGACCATTGAATTTATAATTGAATATATTTAGCTTAAGTGCAAAGGTGAATGGATTAACATGGTTATAGTTATTGTTTATATAAGTTCTAAAATGATTATATATTTCTTTGAGATATGAATATATTTGGCCTGTAGTGGAAATATGAACTGTTGAGGAATATCTTTGGCCTGTAGTGCAAAGATGAATTATTGATGAATATCTTTGGCCCGTAGTGCAAAGATGACCTGTTGATGAATATCTTTGGCCCGTAGTGCAAAGATGACCTGTTGTTGAATATCTTTGGCCTGTAGTGCAAAGATGGTCTGTTGATGATTATCTTTGGCCGTAGTACAAAGATGACATTGTTAGTATGGTTATAAACAGGAACTGTGATTTGGTATAACCATGATCTTTGATGTTTCAGGTAAAGACATGTGATGAAAATTATCTTCGTCCTGGATGTGAAGAAAAATTTAGAATCACAATTATGATTATGAGTTATTCATATAATTGTGGAAAGGAACTGTTGAGTGATGTTACAGGGATAAAATATTGTTGGTGGATTTTTAACATAGAGAAGATAATAGACTTTATGGTCTATTTGACTCTTCTAATGGATTGCTCGTTCCGCTGCAATTATGGTTGAAATTTTTATCATCTACCATATGTTCTAAATCTCTAATTTATTACTGATGAAGACTATTGATAATTTAATTATCTTTAGTCATGATATTCTTTACTGGGCTAGTTGTGCTCACCCTTCTGTTTCACAATTTCTTTCAGGTAATAAGAGTGTAGCTGGGTCGAGCGGGGGTAACAAGAGAATAGAACGGTATTCATCATTTAGTAGTTATATTTGGTGAATAAAATAGGGTGAGACGAATCTAACGTTGGAATGGTGTTTTGTCACTATCATACAAGATGTCTAATGACATACAACCTCGTGTCATCATAAGACAGGGTTGTGCTCATCCAATTGCTGAGTATCTTTACGAGCACTACCTATATAATCTTGGTGTTTGTTTGAAGTATAATTTTCAATTAGAGACAGTGGAGATAATGATATGTCAAGAGAAGACTCACCATTGGGAAGAATATGATAGTAAACTTCTCGTTTTTTTTTGGTCTATTGGGTCAACCAAGGATAATTTTGTGGCCATATGATATCTATCATAACCTAGACGCATGGCCTCCCATGTACGAAGGTTTCCTTGAGCACTTCCCAAAGATTCTAATTTCTAAAACAGTTTTTGACTATACCTTTATGTAAGGTGTCATTGTGAGGTGCTGTCCACGGTTGGGACATGAGTCACATTTGGTATATATTTGTATCCAAACTCACAGCATATGTGTTGTTGTATTTTGCACGATAATTGTTGTAATAAAGTTGTAGTTATTTTCTGTACCATGTATTTGGCGACTCAGAATAGGTTGGATGGAATGGACCTGTTTTGGGGTTGTCATATTTTAATTCATTTTCTTTATTTGTATTTTTTTCCTTATCTCTTTCCCTTTCTTTTAATAATTTTTTTATATTTTAATAATATAAAAAAAGGTAAGTACATAATTAACATAAAATGAAAAATTTGATACAATTAGCAAAAATTAGTTAAGCAAATGACATAAAAATTAAAATTAATTATACAATCAAAACCTCGTTATTTTTTTATACGTTTTTCTTTTTCTTTATCTCTTTATCTCTTTTTCTTTCTTTTAATTATTTTAATTCTAAATAATACAAATAATCAAATTAGACAGAATGACTTGATTATACATTTTTAAAAACTACAGTGAGTTAATTAGATATTTTTAAAATATAATGACTAATTATTTAAAACACGACAACTATAATAGAGTAAATATGTTTTTTCCCAATAATTATTGATCAAAATATATGTGGTAATTTACTTTAACTAGCCAAAAAAAAAAACTTTATCCTCAAAAAATGCATTTTGCAGAGGTTGGTGGGAAAGGTTAACAAACTTTAGTTAAAATATTATTATTATTATTATTAATAAGTGGATGTCTAATAGGTTCCATCACATCCACCTTCAAAAGGTTGACTATTCCATGAACATTGGCACTGATAGCCTGATAAGACGTAGAAAATCAGTATCAAAGAAAGACACTATGTTATGTAATTGCATTATAAAAAAGAAAAAAAAATATTCCATTGGAAGTAAGTAATTATCCCTTTTTAACTTTGATCAAAAGTATATAACTTTTTTTTTTTTGATATGAAAAAGTATTTCACTTTTAAAAGGATTGGTTGAGATTAGCACTAAGCTATTGATCTGCTTTACACCTGCTTATCACTATATTCGACCACTACCTATTTTATTTTATTTTATTAATAACTTGTTTCTTTTTTTTAAGGGGAAAAAAACAGAAAAGAAGAAATATATATAGATCGGTGGAGGGAGGTTCACATTACATTATATTGAAGGAAATTGTTATTTTTATATGTTAAAATGATACTTCTATACGAGTCTGTGGAATTTATACACTATTCATGGGAGATGAGTCATGTAAAAATATCAATTTTATTATGTGAAAATATTGATAATTCCTGTATGGAATCATCGATATCAAGATTCGACCCCCTCTTGGCTGCAAGTGTGGCTTCTTTGTTTGATCACAAATAATTTATGGATATATGTTTTGGAATGTGATAAATTGTGAGTTTTCTTAAAATAATGGTATATATATATATATATATATATATATATATATATATATATATATATATACTTTTTTGTGCTTTTCTCCAATTTATACAAATAAATTAAATTTGTTTAGTTCACAAGCTAGGTGGTCAATTGGAATATGAGTTATGTCAATCATTTCATCAATTTTCTAAAAAATGGTTGTATTTTAATCTACTAGTTTCTAACTGAATTATCATAATTCGTCAATGCTAGTAACTAATTGCACCTCACATCTTTTCTTTCTCCTTCAATGGTTGGGCCTGAAAAGAAAAAGATGGTGCACATCAACTCACTCCTGAATGCACTGGGGGTGATGTGAGGGGTGTATCTTTAAAAAGTAATGTTAGAGACACAGACTATTTTATAAATTATTAATATGATATACTCCATCTCATCATATTGATCAACAAATTGTTTCAATAAAGTCTTCAGTCCTATACAATATGCTGAGGTGGAGTATGCCACATTTACAATTTATAAAATATTTGTAAAATAATTTGTCTCTAACATTATTCATCTTTAAATAAATAAAGAGAGATAAAATTTCGATTGACGTATAAACTAACTTAAAAATATTGTTATAGTTCAAATAAAAAATAAAATAAAATAAATATCACGTTAATTTACAGCAAAGAAATTTCATAAGAATAACTTATAATAACAATAATACTATTATTACATAAAAAATAGTAACATAATGTTCATATACACTGTGTATAATACACATACATACATATTGTGGGTTCCCGTTTGATATGTAAGAGCCTCTGTATTTATATATATATGAATATTATATAACTATTTTTATGTGATAGGAGTATTATTTTTATAATAATAAGCGAATAGGAAAAGCTGAGAGTAAAGTCCGTGACACGTCGACTTCATTAAGGGATGATGATAAAGGCATTTTTTCTACGTTCAAATTGGATTGTCCTTTACGAAATTAGTGACCATACATACCATACCTAAAACCTTTAAAAAAATTTCATTTTTATTCTTATGCACCACCCAAGACCCAACTACATCATCATCATCATACAAAAGCCTATCTATCTCTCTGGATTGTTTGAATCATTGATCGAGACCTTTTACTAGTATCTTTGTTCCCAAACTCAACTTATCAACTTTTATTCTGTGTTTGTTGCTGTGCACAACTTGTGTAAATATGTAAGACTAAACTCACCTTTTGAATTAATTTAAGATATTTTTAAAATGAAATTGAAGCGATTTATTTATATATATAAATAAATTTTGTAATTAATAATACATTTGAAACCAAAACCAACAGGTACGTATAATTATCATCGTTAGATTGTGTGTAAAATTAAATAAACTTGTATTAATTTTAAATTAACTTGATGGAAGGAAGACGTATTATCTTCTTTTATTTAGTCTAAACCAATTAACCGTCATCATCATTTACTAGTCTAATATTATTGAATAAGATATATATGTTTCAATAATTTTATATAATATTCATATTACTAAGAAGAATGAGATTTGTTTTGAAGTTGTTGGACTATAAGCACAAGGACATTGCAAGATAAGTGATAGGCAATATCCTCCACCACATTCACCATTAAAAAAAAATACTAGGTTGAAGTCCAAGTATATTTTTAAAATACAATATAAGAAAAAAAACAAACAAATTTGCATGAAGAATGTGGGTCCAGGTAGTAGTAGGAGTGGGGTGGGGTGGGGTGGGGTGGCGAGGGGATGTATGGACCTCCCTCCACGATGGAATGTATGGTATCCAAACATTAATTATTCTCTACCGGTACGTACTTGCAAGTAGTTACATACTATAATTAATTAATTACATGTGACAAAAACAAAAATCATTTCAGCACTAAAAAATACTACTACTAGGAGTAGTATAGTAGTAGTATTAATTTAGATCTGGATCAGCACATTATCCAACTCCTACTACTACTAGGCCTGCCTGCCTGCCTGCCTGCCTGCCTATCTATAATACTAGTATGCAAGTTTCATGCTTTTATTTATGTTCAACTGACTGCTTAATAGTATGCAAGTTTCATGCTTAAGTTTTTAAAATGTTATTAGTATTTTTTAAATATTTTATAATATTTATAATTATATTGACATAAATTAACTGAATTCATTTTTATTCGGGAGTGTTTTACCGACCACCATGTTGGCTGTAAGCCTGGGCTGAAATCGAGGAGATTGGGCCGATATGGTCGAAGACATACAGGAGGTCGAGAGTGTTCGGGTTCGGATACCCGAGCCCAATAAGCCGGGATCCGGTTGTAATCATGGAGGTCGGGGTCGGGTCTTCGAGTCCTTTGGGCCGATGCACAGACTGGGATTTTATGATGTCTGTGGGGTTAGGCCTGTGCAGCCGAACGACCCACATGCAGAGTTGGGAGTAATAAGGGGATTACGTGGTTGAGGGTCCTAACCCTAATCATATGTCAACAAGGCAACTCTAAAGGTAGTATTGAAAAGGGATTCTACTTGCACCTTTCAAGGAGGTTGCGTTGGACCCAAGTATAGGTAACTACCATATTTAGGAGTCTTAATCCAACCCGGAGAAGGATACTAAGGTGGTGGGAGCTCTATAAATACAAGGCCAATGTTACAATTAACAGGTAATACCTACTTTGAGCGCTAAACACATAACCTCCATTGTTAAACCTTGTAAACGGCCTGTACTTATTCTCACACCGGAACTATCCCCCGGCGACACGGCCGTCAAGCTTCTGTGTGATCTGTTATTGTGCAGGTTTCAGCGCATGAATTCTGTGATTGGACGCGCAGACTAAACTTGGCGTTAACATTGGCGCTAGAAGGAGGGCAGTGCTTTCTTACAATCATCACCGACTTTTTCGACAGCAGACTATGGGGAGCAAGGAGAATAACGTCGATGTCCTGAAAAAGGCAAAGACCCAGCTGTCCCACCAGACCACACAGGTAAGGGGGTCGGTGAAGGACCGCCTGGGATCCAAAATTCCAGAGGTGCAGGAGATACCGGCTCCTGATCTTCGGCGAAGGCTCTTCCACGGTAGTCAGCATACGCCCTATCAAGCGAGTCAGGCTGACGAGAGTCATTCTCAGGCCCTCGTGCGGCAGGCAAGAGGGGAGGGTAGCCGAGACCAGCGAGAGTTTCTCCTGAAGAAGAAACTGGAACAGAACAAAGATGCCATGATGGCTTTTAGGTTGCAGCAGGATGAATTCGAGAGGCAGATGGCCAACATGGCTGGGGACCAAGAAGCTTGTTTCAAGAGGCGTAAGAATTTGAGCCGATCCCGGTCACCTCGACGGGGAGAGGCGAGAAGAGAACAGAGCAGGCACAGGAGTCGCTCTCGGGATGGCAGGGGCAAAAGAAGAAGTCGTTCGGCAAAGCGCAGATCAGAACATCCAGGCAGATCTGACCTGACGAAGAGAGACGCGTCTCCAGATTACGGGAGGGACAGACCCCGATCATCCCCCGGAAGGAAGGCTCCGACCCCCTCGCCCGAAGAGTCACAAAATTGGAGAAATTATTAGCAGCTAAGAGTCTGATGGGGACCTCTTCAGGGTGTCCTGGGTCGCCCTTCTCACCAGAGATCAATCAAGTCACAGCCGATCCGAAGAAAAAGATGCCCCCCATGGACACGTATGACGGATTGGGAGATCCCTATGATCATTCGGATGGGTATGACCGACTGATGTCTTACTATGGACATTCAGACGCAGCTAAGTGCCACATGTTTGCTACAACGCTGAAAAAGAGTGCCCGAGAATGGATGGGGACTTTAGCAGCAGGATCAATCGAGTCATGGAACAACCTTTGAGAAAAGTTCCATGCTCGGTTCGGGAGCAACCGAAGACGAGAAAAGATCACGGCGTCCCTCATGCAGGTCCGACAGAAGTCAGATGAGACCCTAGGCCAGTATGTGAAGAGGTTTCGGGAGGCGGTCGGGTCGGTAGCAGTGCTAAACTCTCCACAAGCCCTGGGATTCTTCACCACGGGACTAGACATCGGGAGGTCTAAGAAGCTGGTAAAGGATTTGGTGATCAACCCTCCGACAGATCTAACCGAGGCCTTCCATCGGGCTGAAGGATTTATCGCAATAGAAGAAGCCTTGGGCAACTTTATGTAAGACCCCAAATTATTATTAAATGAAATTTAAATTCCCTCTATTTGTTATTTTGAAATAGTAAGGGTTAAATTGATTAACGAGGTTAGTTATGGGTAAAATGCGCAAATATTTCAAATAAGCAGGTGGTTATAAAATATTCATTGTTGTTGGGGAATATTCGTTTGGTCGTGGAATATTCTTTCTGTCGGGGAATATTCGTACGACGGCGCAGTCTTTTGTGGGCCCCATAACGGAAAGCGATTGGATGAAGAAAACGACAAGTATAAGTTGTTTATAAATAACGGCGTAGTTGTTACCGTTAATACTGTTGGAATACCCGGTGGTTAAAACACAGTAATACGCGTTGTTGCACAGTAGCACACTGTATTGCACCAATTATTGATTCTTACGTAGGAAGGCACTACTCAATAATGGTTACAGTAATTACTGTTCAGTATTTTATTTTATTGATTCAATAATTACTGCGTTGATATTTTATATTACTGTTGTTTCAATAATTGTCACTACACAGTATTTCCCATTATCAGATCAATAATTCATATTATTTGAATAATATTATTAGATAACATTATTGGTAATGTCTAGAAAGTTCTGTCTAAGGAGAGGTTTGGTCATCTAATTGCGCGCCAGTAAGGAGAAATCCTTATTGGAAAGCCCCCTCTATCCTGGGAATTGTCTGGTTGCCAGTACTGTGATTCTGTAATATTATTTGTGAATAATTAATTATTGATTTATATGATGAGGAAAATATTAATTTTATGTGGATATAGATGGAGAAAATTTTTAAGTGACAATTATTAAAAAAAATGATATTTTATCTTTTCTGATAAAATAATTTATTTAATAATATAATAATGGTGATAGTTTTACAATGAATGTGGGATATATGAGTATATGAGGAGGAAGAGTATTTTTTTTTGTATTAAATGATTAACACATGTTTTGTGTGTCGGTAGACCCCATTTCTTGACTGAAATTTGATTATAGCCTGTAAAATCGCCCGTTTATGAATTTCGGTTAACTTCTGTTTGGAATTTGGAAAAACTTTCTTCTGCAAAGTTGTAGAGAATTGAATTTCCTATAAAAGGTCGCGAGATTTGAATTTTCTGATAAAAGGGTTATTTTCTATAAATTATTAAAGTTTTGGAAAATAAAATGATTTTTATTAATTATGGGTGGGACCCACTTTTATTCTAACACATGTGGGCTGCTAATTTGGGTCAAGGATGGCTGGTGGCTGAATTGGCATGCGTAGAAATGAGTTTTGTAATTATAATATTTTATTATTTAGTCTCCTTTGGCGTTCTAGCATTTTTCTATAAATAGGTGCTTAAGTTAGAATTAAAAATCATACCAGAAATAAGTTTTCTCTCTTTCTCTCTCTAGATTATTGAGTGTATTTTGTGAGTATTTAGATACTTTGAGAGTTTCTATTCATCAGAGCAAGTTTCTTTCAGCCTTATACCGGTATTCCGACCAGAAATACTGTCTTTACGAGGTAAGGGATGTTATTTTATTCGAAAATGATATTATTTCTTCAATATCATTATGCCAAAATATTGGTTGGAAATTTTTATCAAATTTTGAACTTTTCACGTCGGGGTTACTATTCATGAGTTACTATTCATGAGTTACTATTCACAAGTTACTATTCACGAGTTACTATTCACCGAAAATGAAATTTTCTTCTTTTCGTCCAAAATATCTATTCTGGGTACTAGCTTTGATTGTATCCATGTTTTGATCATTCTTGAATTTTACTTCACTATAAATAATTATAAGGTATTTTTGGACATGGATAAATCGAAATACGAATCCTTAATATTTGTTATTTTGTTTCACTGGATTCGTTTTCTTTAAGATATTTTTTCATCATCCTCAGTCCTAAATGATGATATTACTGAATATCTTTGGCCTGTAGAGCAAAGATGAATGATTAACTAATGAATATCTTTGGCCCGTAGTGCAAAGATGAACAGGTGTTGAGATGAACATGACCGACTGGTGATACAAATGAATATCTTTGGTCTGTAGTGCAAAGATGAATATTTGATTAAAGATGGTTATTGATTATTGTTACAGGGATAAAATATTGATGATGGACTTTTAAATCTTATAAGATAGTAGAACTCATTCTCTACTTAACTCTTCTAATGATTTGCTGTTTCCGCTGCAGTTATTGATTTAAAACTTGTTGTCTATTGTATTCTATTAGATTTTTCCCTGTTGAAGACTAACGATAATTTATTCTGTATTATCTTAGTCATAATGTTCTTTACTGGGCTAGTTGAGCTCACCCTTTTCCTTTTTGTTCTATTTTTCTCAGGAGGCGAGAATGTAGCGAGTACTAGTCGGGGTATGGAATGATGGTTCTAGAAGTTATTTTAGTAGTCCTCACCATTTTTGTGAAATAATGTATCAATAATTGTGATGAGGACTTATTTGAGTGTGGATATTGTCTAGATGACAATATTTGTATTTAAACTCACAGTTCTTATGTTGTAACAGTAAAGATGTAGTTGTTTCTGTACCATGTATTTTGGCGACTCAGAATGGGTGTTGTATACCTATTTTGGGGGCGTCACAGTTGGTATCAGAGCTTAGGGATATGATCTCTGGCGGAGATCGGAGAATAGAACTAAGAGGGGAGAGACGAATAAATCCTTCGCTAGTGTGTCTTACTTAAGCTTATTTATTGGTCAGTCATAATATAGGGGTATTATGTGATTTGTTAATTTATTTAATTAACCCTTGTTTTATGGCAGTATTTGAGAATGTCGACTGAGAATGTTAACAGTGGAGTAAATGAGACCGTGGAGACACCGGTGCTTACTAACGAGGAGAACGTGCAACAGGCTGGCAATGTTCCTCTTGTGAACAACACCAATGAGCAAATGATGAACGATGGAGTGTTTAGAAGTTTTTTGCAATTCATGCAAAACCAGACGAGGGAGACTCGTGTTCAAAATACAGGAGGAAATGATAGCAATTCACGATTTGTCACAGCCAAACAGTTCAAAGAATTGGGACCACCAGAATTTAAGGAAAAGCCAGATCCGATCATGGCGAAAACGTGGGTCAAGCAAATTACTAAGATATTCGATGTCTTGGGATGCACGGAAGAACAGAAGGTTCCATTCGCCACCTTTATGTTTCGTGGCGAGGCAGACTGTTGGTGGGAGTCTGTGAAGCGTACCCATCCAGCCGCACTCAGCATGTCTTGGGAGACATTTCAGAAACTGTTCAATGATAAGTACTTTCCTGAAAGTATTCGTCATATGAAGGAGGTAGAGTTTATTAGACTAGAGCAGAATAATATGACGGTATCTCAGTACGAGCCGAAGTTTGCAGAGTTGTCCAGGTTTGCACCTCATTTGGTGGAGAATGAGGAACGTATGACGAGGATGTTTCTGAGAGGTTTGAAACCCGGCATACGTCAATATCTCATTTCTCATAAATTTTCTCTCTATTCAGATGTTGTCAACAGGGCTCAATTATTAGAGCGAGATAACGAGTACGGTCAACTGAGGGACCACAACCAGGATCATATCGGTGACAACAGTCATCAGAGCAATGATAACCAGCGGAGAAAGAAAAATACAGACAAGAACGGCAACCACTATAGTGGTAATCGTGGCTATGAAAATAGAAGAAGCGAGTCGGGAGGAGATTTTAAAAAGAGGAGATTCAACAATGACAATACGAAGACGTCAGTACCAGCAACAACTGGTTCTAAGGGAGGAGAACGACCACCGGTTATATGCTATAAGTGCGGAAAAGAAGGACATATCAGCCCAAACTGCCCACAACAGTTTAAGGTATGTTATAATTGTGGAAAGGAAGGACATATCGCTCGAGATTGCACTGTAGCAAAACCAAGTCCAACGGGGATGGTGACTCAAAAAGCTGCCCCAGAAAAGATAAAGTCAACGGTTCCTGGAAGAGCGTTTGTCGTGACTGGTCAACATGCGAGGAACCCAAACGAGGTGATCACGGGTAAGCTAATCATAAATTTATGTGAAGTTTATACCTTATTAGATACCGGTTCTACCCATTCTTTTATCTCTCCTACTTGTGCTCAACGTTTAAACTTGACTCCGGAGAAGTTAGACTTTGATTTATCTGTGAAAACTCCATTAGGAGAAACTTTCATCACATCCACTGTTTATAAATCTTGTTTGATCCAAGTTGGCACCATCACATTACCTATTGACCTTATCTCTTTAAAGATACTTGCTTTTGATGTGATTTTAGGGATTGATTGGTTAACTACTCATCATGCCAAAATTGATTATTTTCGTAAGGTTGTTAGTTTTCATATTCCTAACCAACCTGTTGTACGAATTCAAGCAACTAAGCCATTAAAATCAATCACTGTTATATCAAGCCATAAAGCCATTCGTTTATTAAAAAACGGATGTCATGCTTTCTTAGCCCATGTTATGGATTTGAATAAAGACACATCAAATTTGAATAATATTCCTGTTGTTATTGACTTTCCTGACGTATTTCCTGAAGAACTTCCCGGTCTACCCCCGGAACGTGAAATTGAATTCTTTATTGATCTTTAACCTGGTACAAAGCCCATTTCTAAAACCCCATATCGAATGGCTCCTATTGAACTTCAGGAGTTAAAGGTCCAACTACAAGAATTGTTGGACATCGGTTTCATTCGTCCTAGTACATCTCCTTGGGGTGCTCCTGTTTTATTTGTAAAGAAGAAAGATGGGAGTATGCGACTTTGTATTGATTACCGAGAGTTAAACCATGTCACTATTAAGAATAGGTATCCGCTACCTCGTATTGATGACCTGTTTGACCAGTTACAAGGAGCACAATTCTTTTCAAAGATCGATCTTCGTTCTGGATATCATCAGCTGAAGGTTAAAACTGAGGATATTCCAAAGACTGCCTTCAGAACTCGGTACGGGCATTATGAATTCCTAGTCATGTCTTTTGGATTGACTAATGCTCCTGCGGCTTTCATGGATATGATGAACCGAGTATTCAAGGATTATTTGGATCAGTTCGTTGTTGTCTTTATTGATGACATCCTCATATATTCCAAAAGCCGTGAAGATCATGAGCATTATTTGAAGCTGGTACTCCAAAGGCTGCGTGAAAATAAGTTATATGCTAAGTTGAAGAAATGCGAGTTTTGGCTTGAGGAAGTGGCATTCCTAGGGCACGTGGTGTCAAAACATGGAGTATCTGTTGACCCGGCGAAGATTAAAGCAATACAAAGTTGGGAGCAACCAAAGACGGTGACTGAAGTACGTAGCTTTCTGGGTTTAGCTGGTTATTATCGGAGATTCATGGAAGGGTTTTCTTGAATCGCTACCCCGTTAACTCAGCTAACTCGGAAAGATATCAAATTCGTATGGAGCGAGGAATGCGAGAAGAGTTTTCAAGAGCTTAAGAGGAGACTCATTTCGGCACCTGTTTTGACCATACCATCTGGTTCGGATGGATTTGTTATCTACAGCGATGCTTCAGGCAAAGGGCTAGGATGTGTTCTCATGCAACGTGGAAAAGTTATAGCCTATGCCTCGCGACAACTTAAAGAATATGAGAGAAATTATCCTACTCATGATCTAGAGTTGGCAGCAGTCGTTTTCGCGCTAAAGATCTGGAGGCACTATCTATATGGGGAGAAAGTGGAGATTTAATCAGACCATAAAAGCCTCAAATATTTCTTCACTCAAAAAGAACTCAACATGCGGCAACGACGTTGGCTCGAGCTGTTGAAAGATTACGACCACACTATTCAATACCATCCTGGAAAAGCAAACGTGGTAGCTGACGCGTTGAGCAGAAGATCTTATGCAGGAACGAGTGCGATGATGTCAAGTATACGCATAGAACCAACTTTAATTGATAAAGTTAAAGTTGCTCAAACCACAGACCCGGAGCTGATGCGTATGAAGAAGAAAGTGCAAGAAGGTGCTATTCCAGAAGCAAGAATCGATGAAGAAGGAATACTTCGAGTCCACTCCAGACTTTGTGTTCCTAACGATTCTGATTTGAAGTACAAGATCATGATGAAAGCACACAATACACCATTTGTAATCCATCCTGGAAGTACCAAAATGTATCGTGATCTTCGACATACATTTTGGTGGAATAATATGAAGAGAGAGATTGCAAAGTTTATCTCGAGGTGTTTAACTTGTCAACGTGTAAAGGCGGAACATCAAGTGCCAAAGGGTCCATTGCAACCACTTGAGATTCCGAAATGGAAGTGGGAACACATTACCATGGATTTCGTTACGGGTCTTCCCACGGTTTCTCAAGGCATAAATGCTATTTGGGTTATTGTTGATAGATTAACTAAGTCTGCTCATTTCTTGCCGATACGGGAGACTTATTCCCTTGAACGTCTTGCTCGTATATACGTAGATGAGATTGTGAGACTGCATGGCATGCCAGTATCCATAGTTTCAGATCGTGACCCAAGATTTATTTCAAGATTTTGGGTTAGCTTGCAAAAAGCTATGGGCACAGATTTACGATTTAGTTCGGCATACCATCCTCAAACGGACGGACAATCAGAGAGGACTATTCAAACCCTTGAAGATCTATTAAGACTTTGTGTCCTAGATTTCAAAGGGAGTTGGGATAAGTACCTACCATTGGTGGAATTCTCCTACAATAACAGTTATCAGGCAAGTATAGGTGTGGCCCCATTTGAAGTATTATATGGACGAAAGTGTTGCTCTCCAGTATGTTGGGATGAGGTGGGAGAAGCAACGTTGCTAGGACCAGAGTTGGTACGAATGACTACAGAGAAGATCCAAACGATTCGACAACGTATACAAACGGCACAGGATCGACAAAAGAGTTATGCGGATCTTCATCGAAAGGACGTGGAATTTGACATTGGGGATCATGTATTGTTGCGTGTGGCTCCATGGAAAGGAGTTACAAGATTTGGGAAGAGAGGAAAGCTCAATTCACGATTTATTGGTCCATTTCAGATTCTTGACCGAATAGGAAATGTGGCCTATAGACTTGCGTTACCTCCAAGTATATCTCGTGTTCATAATATTTTTCATATATCTATGTTACGTAAATATGTGAAAGACCCAGACCACGTTATTGAGTTAGAACCGGACGAGATAGCTGAAGACTTAACGTACGAGGAGGTACCTGTCAAGATTTTAGATAGAAAGGAGCATGTCCTACGCACAAAGGTCATACCACAAGTAAAAGTTTTGTGGAGAAACAATGCTATTGAGGAAATGACCTGGGAGTTAGAAACGGAAATGAAAGCGAGGTATACTCATCTTTTCGAAACACCAGGTACGTACGTCAATTTCGAAGACAAAATTTCATAAGGAGGGGAGGTTGTAAGACCCCAAATTATTATTAAATAAAATTTAAATTTCCTCTATTTGTTATTTTGAAATAGTAAGGGTTAAATTGATTAACGAGGTTAGTTATGGGTAAAATGCGCAAATATTTCAAATAAGCAGGTGGTTATAAAATATTCATTGTTGTCGGGGAATATTCGTTTGGTTGTGGAATATTCTTTCTGTCGGGAAATATTCGTACGACGGCGCAGTCTTTTGTGGGCCCCATAACGAAAAGCGATTGGATGAAGAAAACGACAAGTATAAGCTGTTTATAAATAACGGCGTAGTTGTTACCGTTAATACTGTTAGAATACCCGGTGGTTAAAACACAGTAATACGCGTTGTTGCACAGTAGCACACTGTATTGCACCAATTATTGATTCTTACGTAAGAAGGCACTACTCAATAATGGTTACAGTAATTACTGTTCAGTATTTTATTTTATTGATTCAATAATTGCTGCGTTGATATTTTATATTACTGTTGCTTCAATAATTGTCACTACACAGTATTTCCCATTATCAGATCAATAATTCATATTATTTGAATAATATTATTAGATAACATTATTGACAATGTCTAGAAAGTTCTGTCTAATGAGAGGTTTGGTCATCTAATTGCGCGCCAGCAAGGAGAAATCCTTATTGGAAAGCCTCCTCTTTCCTGGGAATTGCCTGGTTGCCAGTACTGTGATTCTGTAATATTATTTGTGAATAATTAATTATTAATTTATATGATGAGGGAAATATTAATTTTATGTGGATATAGATGGAGAAAATTTTTAAGTGACAATTATTAAAAAAAATGAAATTTTATCTTTTCTGATAAAATAATTTATTTAATAATATAATAATGGTGATAGTTTTACAATGAATGTGGGATATATGAGTATATGAGGAGGAAGAGTATTTTTTTTGTATTAAATGATTAACACATGTTTTGTGTGTCGGTAGACCCCATTTCTTGACTGAAATTTGATTATAGCCTGTAAAATTGCCCGTTTATGGATTTCGGTCAACTTCTGTTTGGAATTTGGAAAAACTTTCTTCTGCAAAGTTGTAGAGAATTGAATTTCCTACAAAAGGTCGCGAGATTTGAATTTTCTGATAAAAGGGTTATTTTCTATGAATTATTAAAGTTTTGGAAAATAAAATAATTTTTATTAATTATGGGTGGGACCCACTTTTATTCTAACACATGTGGGCTGCTAATTTGGGTCAAGGATGGCTGGTGGCTGAATTGGCATGCGTAGAAATGAGTTTTGTAATTATAATATTTTATTATTTAGTCTCCTTTGGCGTTCTAGCATTTTGCTATAAATAGGTGCTTAAGTTAGAATTGAAAATCACACCAGAAACAAGTTTTCTCTCTTTCTCTCTCTAGATTATTGAGTGTATTTTGTGAGTATTTAGATACTTTGAGAGTTTCTATTCATCAGAGCAAGTTTCTTTCAGCCTTATACCGGTATTTCGACCAGAAGTACTGTCTTTACGAGGTAAGGGATGTTATTTTATTCGAAAATGATATTATTTCTTCAATATCATTATGCCAAAATATTGGTTGGAAATTTTTATCAAATTTATAACTTTTCACGTCGGGGTTACTATTCATGAGTTACTATTCACGAGTTACTATTCACGAGTTACTATTCACCGAAAATGAAATTTTCTTCTTTTCGTCCAAAATATCTATTCTGGGTACTAGCTTTGATTGTATCCATGTTTTGATCATTCTTGAATTTTACTTCACTATAAATAATTATAAGGTATTTTTGGACATGGATAAATCGAAATACGAATCCTTAATATTTGTTATTTTGTTTCACTGGATTCGTTTTCTTTAAGATATTTTTTCATCATCCTCAGTCCTAAATGATGATATTACTGAATATCTTTGGCCTGTAGAGCAAAGATGAATGATTAACTAATGAATATCTTTGGCCCGTAGTGCAAAGATGAACAGGTGTTGAGATGAACATGACCGACTGGTGATACAAATGAATATCTTTGGCCTGTAGTGCAAAGATGAATATTTGATTAAAGATGGTTATTGATTATTGTTACAGGGATAAAATATTGATGATGGACTTTTAAATCTTATAAGATAGTAGAACTCATTCTCTACTTAACTCTTCTAATGATTTGCTGTTTCCGCTGCAGTTATTGATTTAAAACTTGTTGTCTATTGTATTCTATTAGATTTTTCCCTGTTGAAGACTAACGATAATTTATTCTGTATTATCTTAGTCATAATGTTCTTTACTGGGCTAGTTGAGCTCACCCTTTTCCTTTTTGTTCTATTTTTCTCAGGAGGCGAGAATGTAGCGAGTACTAGTCGGGGTATGGAATGATGGTTCTAGAAGTTATTTTAGTAGTCCTCACCATTTTTGTGAAATAATGTATCAATAATTGTGATGAGGACTTATTTGAGTGTGGATATTGTCTAGATGACAATATTTGTATTTAAACTCACAGTTCTTATGTTGTAACAGTAAAGATGTAGTTGTTTCTGTACCATGTATTTTGGCGACTCAGAATGGGTGTTGTATACCTATTTTGGGGGAGTCACACTTTAAACCACACTCCCAGTCCTACGAGAAGTCTAAGGATCGGGACAAACAGAGTTATCAGCGTTCGGACAACAACCAGTGGAGGTCAGATAATTCCAGCAAGAAGAATTATAGTGGAGTGGGATCAGAAAGTAACCGACCTCCACTACCTAATCGAAGTGTCAGCAAAGTTTATACCCCCTTCACCGTAGATCGGTCCAAAATTTTGGAGGAGATGAAGAACCAGCCCTTCTACGAACCATGCCCGAGGCGAACCAAGCCCGGTCGAAGGGGTCGGGACAAGTACTACGAATACCATCAGAGTACCGGGCACTCGACCGAAGCATGCACCCACCTGATGGACTTGAAAGAGAAAAACGTTCAGAATGGACAGTTGATACAGTATGTAGCCGGTCGGGGTGACGCAGTGGCGCCCAGAAAAGAAAGCAGATATCAAGACCAGGATACCCAGCCCCCACAAAACCCCCCTTCCCGAGGCGTAGTTGATGTCATTTCGGGGGGTTCCGTCGGACGGATAACGGGAAGGAAAAGAAGTGGACATTTGGGGGCAGTGTTATCGGTTACGGGGTCGACTGCCAGAAAAGATCGGGCATATCCTAGAACGTCAATCTCATTCTCGGACGAGGATTACCCGACAGACCTCACCGAGCCACATGACAGCGCACTGGTGATAACAGCTCAGGTCGGGATAGTTGATATGAAACGGATGATGAAAGACAACGGGTCCTCGGTCGACATCCTATATACTCATACCTACCAAAGGCTGGACCTACGAGGAAAGAAGATGGATCTAGGAGGGGAAGGACCCTTATACGGTTTCAGTGGAGATCCGGTGTATGTGTCAGGTACCATTGAACTGCCAGTCAAGTTCGGCACCCCACCCAATCAGGTCAAAATAATGGTCTGATTTTTCATCGTACAAGTAGATTCGGCATACAATGCGATCCTCGGGAGACCAACCTTGGCAGCCCTGCAAGCAGTAACGTCCATACCCCACTTCAAAATCAAGTTTCCAACACTGAACGGGATCGGGGAGGTAAAAGGAGATTTAGATATAGCCCGAAGGTGCTATCGAAATAGCTTGATTTCTTCAGGGGTCGGGGTCAGTAAGCAAAAACAGACAATGACAATCGAGATCGAGCCATTCACAAAGGGCAGTACAGAATCGCTCGCTTTTTCTGCTGAAGAAACCGAGGACATAGAGCTGGTACCAGGGAAGAAAGAAAAATTTATCAAGATTGGGTCAGGGTTAGCGGAACCTTTCAGGACCGGACTGATAGAATTACTCCAAGTATACGCTGACATCTTCGCATGGGAGCCAAGTGATATGCCAGAGGTAAGTGAATCGGTGGCCCTACGCAGACTACACGTAGACCCAAGCAAGAAATCGGTTATACAAAAGCGAAGAATTTTTGCCCCAGAAAGGCAAAAAATAATCGATGAAGAGATCGCCAAACTTCTGGAGGCCGAATTCATCTTCGAGATTGATTACCCGGAGTGGTTGGCAAATGTGGTATTGGTCCAGAAGCAGAACGGGAAGTGGAGGTTGTGCATCGACTACACGGATTTGAATAGGGCATGTCCGAAGGATTTTTACCCTTTGCCCAACATAGATCAATTGATCAACGCCACTTCGGAATACGATATGTTGAGTTTCATAGATGCATTCTCAGGATACCACCAGATTTCAATGAGTAAGGAAGATATCTCGAAGACCAGCTTCATCACACATCGGGCAATATACGCGTACAGAAAAATGACTTTCGGGCTATTGAATGCCGGGACAACTTATCAGCGAATGATGAATTTGGTGTTCACGAAACAATTAGGAAGAAGTATGGAAGTCTACGTAGACGACATGATCGTAAAAAGCATGTCCGTCCGTGACCATCTTGAGGATCTAGAGAACTGTTTCGAAACAGTAAGAAGACGCAAGCTGAGGTTAAACCCGACTAAATGCACGTTCGGACTGGGATCGGGTAAATTCCTGGGGTATGTGGTCAGCAAAAGAGGAATTGAAGCGAACCCTAAAAAAATCCAGGCAGTCCTAGACATGAGATCCCCGAAGTCTTACAAGGATGTGCAGAGACTGACAGGTCGGATCGCGACCCTTCGAAGGTTCGTCTCCAAGTCGGCTGAAAGATACCTACCATTTTTTTACACCTTAAAAGAGCCCAAGAACGAGAAAAGCTTTCAATGGACTTCGGAATGCGAGGATGCATTCCAAGGGATCAAACAATATTTGTCCTCGGCACCACTGTTGATGAAACCGATCCCTTCGGAACCTTTATATCTATATTTAGCAGCAAGCTCGATGGCAGTGGGAGCAGCATTGGTTCAAGATAAAGGGGAAAATCAGTTCCCAGTATACTACGTTAGCCATGTGCTTCGAGACTCTGAAATTCGATACCCAAACCTAGAAAAATTCGCCTATGCTTTGATCATAGCAAGCAGGAAACTAAGGCATTATTTCCAGGGTCGGGTGGTGGTGGTATACACGGATCAGCCATTGAAGAAAATTCTATATCGACCAGAAGTTTCGGGGAGATTGGCATCTTGGGCAATGGAACTGACACAGTTTACGTTGGAATATCAACCCCGAACAGCAATCAAAGGACATGCACTTGTAGACTTCGTCGTGGAATGCTCGTTCTCAGAACCGGATGTGGAGTTGGTGACCGAAATACGGCACGTGAGGACTTCATGGACACTATATGTTGATGGCTCGTCAACCTCGGATACCAGAGGTGTCGGGGTCATACTGACGAGTCCCGAAGGGTTTAAAGTCCAACAAGCAATTCGGTTCCAGTTCAAAGCAACCAACAATGAAGCAGAGTACGAGGCCATCCTAACTTGGCTGAAGTTAGCCCGAAGCCTAGAGGTACAAAACTTGGTCATCTACAGTGATTCACCGTTGGTCATCAAACAGATATCGGGGGAGTATGAGGCCCGAGGGGCAAGAATGACGAAGTATTTAGCCGAAACTAAGAATAAACTGACATACTTCAGCTCGGTCAGCTGTCAAGGGGTGGATCAATCCGACAACACAGTGGCAGATGCCTTGGCCCGACTGGCAACGACAGAAGCAAGTTCTTTCAGCGGATCGGTATATCTAGAAGTATTGGAGCAGCCAAGTGTCCCGAAGGAAGAGGTACAATGTATTGATAGGTTGGACTGTTGGCTTACACCATACATCTCCTACCTGGCCGACGGGGTGTTGCCCTCGGTTCGCATTCTAGCAATAAAGATCAAGCACAGAAGTTCAAACTTTGTACTCATCGATGGATATCTGTACCGAAGGGCCTTCAGCTCTCCATTACTCAAGTGTTTAACACCGTCAGAAGCGAATTATACGCTTCGGGAGGTACATGAAGGGATCTGCGGGGATCACATGGGGGCCAAGTCACTGGCACACGAGATTTTGAGGCAGGGGTATTACTGGCCGACTGTCTACACAGAGGCAAAGGAATTCGTCAAAAGACATCCCCAAGTGTCAGTTGAACAGCAATATCCCACATCAACCACCCGAAGAGCTCTACTCGGTTTTTTCCCCGATTTCGTTTGCTGTATGGGAAATCGACATCCTAGGGCCCCTGCCGAAGGCTAAGGGGCAAGTCAGTTTCGTAATCGTGGCTATTGACTACATGACGAAGTGGGTAGAAGCCAAACCACTACAGAAGATCACCGAACAAGAATGCCTAAAATTTCTGAAAGAAGGAGTAGTATACCGGTTCGGCATTCCGATGGCAATAGTCTCTGATAACGGCAGACAGTTTGTGGGGTCAAAGTTCGAAAGTTTTCTGGAAGAGATGGGAATTCAACACCGCAAGACTTCAGTTTCCCACCCTCAGTCTAACGGTCAAGTGGAAGTGACCAACCGAACCCTACTCAATGGAATAAAACGAAGGTTGGATGAGTTAAAGGGTCGGTGGCCCGAAGAACTACTCAGCATTTTATGGGCATACCGAACAACCCTGAGGACAACAACCGGAGACTCTCCATTTCAGCTGGTATACGGAACGGATGTACTCATACCAGTCGAGATCGGATCCCCCACTCTTCGGGTCAGTCAGTACAAAGAACTATACAACGATGAAGGTCTGAAAATAAATTTAGATCTGTTAGATGAAGTTCGAGACTCGGCTATGTTGAGGTTGGCCATTTACCAACAGAGAACAGCCCGACACTACAATCGGAAGGTGAAGCTGAGGAGGTTTGAGGTAGGAGACATGGTGTTTCGAGAGTCGGAGGCATCAACCCCCCAGAACACAGGCAAGCTAATGCCTAACTGGGAGGGGCCTTACGAAGTAGTGGAGGTGCCGAAGCCAGGGACTTACCGGCTTCGGGCTATGGATGGATCGGAGGTAAAGAATACATGGCATGCTTGAAGACTTAGAAAATATTACTAGTAAATGCATGTTTATTCTCCCTTTCATTTATGTAATGCAATTTATCAATGGAATAAAAAGTTCTCTTCGAGAAGTACTTATACTTTCATTTGAATTTGCACCGCTTTACCAATCAGACATGCTTCGGACATAAACTGATCAGAAAAGGTCACAAGTATAACTGATTGACAAAGTTACAAATCTGATCAGACAAGCTTCGAGCGTAAAACGATCAGATAGTCCGAAAAAACTTAACTGATCGGTAAACGCCACAAGTATAACCGATCGATAAAGTTATAAATCCGATCCTATAAGCTTTGGACATAAATTGACCAGACAATCAGAAATGACCAAACTGTTCGATGAAAGTCAAGCAAAACTAATCGAGATAACAACTTATAACTAATTTTCTATATTCATATCAAACATGTTTTACAATTCTCGATCAGACAGGCTTCGGGTACATACACCACCAGCCTAACTGATCGGACAGATTACAAAACTAAGAAGAGAAATATTACAAGTATGAAAAACAGATACTAAAGAGAACTAAGGTAGACCATCATCAGCTTCGGCCTCGGACTCCTCATCAGAAGAATCAAGGATCAAGGCATCCAGGCCGGCATCAACAAGCTTCGCTCTCGCTTTTTCCCGATAAGCTTCGACCCCTTCAGCAAACTGGGTCATGATCTTATCGATCAAAGCAAGCGATTCTTCGTATTCCTTGATGGAAGCTTATTTGAGGGCGGCCTGTTCGGCCACCAAGGTGTTGTTCGCCTGGATCAGAGTCCTCACCTGAGCATGAACCACAGTAAACTTCTCCTCGATGGCCTCAAGATTCCCCACCAAGGCCTTATTCTCTTCGACCAGTTGTTCTTTATCCTGCACCAACTTCTTGGCATGACCATCGAGACCGACGATCTCTTATTGAAGTAAAGAATGTTGCTCTTCGAGTTCGGCAATCCGACGATCAGCCTTCGTCATCTTGTTGCGGGTATCGGCGTGCAGATCTCTCTCCCTCTTCAGTTCCGAATCCTGACCTCGCAGCTCGGCTTCGAGAAGCAACACATCGCTCTTCAATTGATTTTCTTTCTTAGTGGATCGAGCGAGGGAGGGGATAGCCCGAGCAAGGATGGCGTTGGCCTAAACACAAAAGAAACATCAGATAGGCAAAGCGTGAAATAGCGACAAGGGAAAAATATTTAAAATCTAATCGGGAGTACCTGGGTCTGAGCTCTGATATAGGTCACCAGAAACTCCTCAGAAGAATAGTTCTTGAACCTCTCTTCATCGCCAGGAAGCTTGAAGTGTTCGAACAAGTGGAAGGGTAATTTGTCGGAAGGACTCTTTGGCCAACAGGTAGTCGACGATCCCTGCGAGGAGCTAGCTTTGGATGTAGGGGTGAAAGCAGGGATCGGACCAACAACCTCACCGACAGGAGGGGGCCCTTCGACCATGCGAGGCCTCTTCAGTGGAGGTTCGATAGGCCGATCTTCTGTTTCCTCCGAATCCTCGACCACCGTTACTATGGTATGCGGCGGAGGAGTTGGTTCAGGGGCTGGATTGGGCTGGATCACAAAGATGGCCTTGGAGGGGACTCGGTCTGAAGAAGGCTTCTTTGATTTTTTCAGTAAGGCCATCTTGTCAGCCCCTTTCATCTTCAACACACTCTTTGTGGAAGGTTCAATTTTGGTTGGCGCGAGGACAGGTCCTATGGATGACCTGACCGATAGTTCGGCAAGTAGAATAGCCTCATCTTCGGGGGAATCATCAGCAGCAGGAGGATGGATGGGTTCAGCAACGATTGGCAAGGGGATCAAGGACGCATCAACTTTATCGTGCATAAAGATGGTCACTACAACAGAAGATAAAAAGACTAATAAAAAGGCAGTAGGGTGTCAGGAGGGTAAGGAAAAGAGATCGGGATTGTTACTTACGGCCATGTTCGTAGAGTCAGGATTCGTTGGACACGATCCCAAGACCCCAGCTAGTCTGCTTCAGCAGAGAATAAAACTTCTTGAAGGCGACAGAACGACCCTTTGGGAACTTGGTTGCCTTCAGGGGCTGGTCTTCGGGACAGGCCCAGTTCAGTAAGAGGTTGAGGTCGGTTCCCCTCATAAAGAACCACTGTGAATGCCAGCCTTTGTTGCTCGGCCTGGTACGCGGTTCAGATGGCATAGGCCGGGTTCCTTCGATCGACCGACAGAAAACAGGACAAAGAAAAAGTCCAAACCCGGAGTGATGCCAGCTTCCTGGCACAGGGCAATGAAGCTAATCAGCTGGATGTAAGAGTTCGGGGCTAGCTGCGAAAACCAGATCCCGACCAGACAAAGGAAGGAGGAGATGAACTCGTGGAGGGGGAACCGAACCCCATACTTCAAGGCATAAAGATGGACGACCACCCATCCTCCTTCGGGACGCCACAACATCCTTTCATTCGACTCAGCCACCCGAAGCTTGTACTCTTGGGGAATATTGAGTACAGTTCGAATGTCGGATATAAGACCTCGAATTTTATGAAATAAAAGTATTCAATTTTTCTTATAGTTACTATTCAGTAAATGGTTAAATTGAAAAAAGTTAAAGTTATGGGTGAAATGTGAATTTTTTTTCAAAAATACGCAAGTGGTTATAAAATATTCATTGTTATCGGGGAATATTCGTTTGGCCGTGAAATATTCTTTCTGTCGGGGAATATTCGTACGACGGCGCAGCTATGTGTGGGCCCCATAACGAAAAACGGTCAGGGGAAAATAACGATAAAAAATGAGTTTTTATAATTAACGGCGTAGTTGTTATCGTTAACACTGTTGGAATACCCGGTGGTTAAAATACAGTAATACGCGTGGTTGCACAGTAGCACACGGATTGCACAGTATTTTTGAATTATTGATTCTTACGTAAGAAGGCACTACTCAATAATTGTTACAGTAGTTACTGTTCAATATTTTATTTTATTGATTCAATAATTGCTGCGTTGATATTTTATATTATTGTTGTTTCAATAATTGTTGCTGCACAGTATTTTCCATTATCAGATCAATAATTCATATTATTTAAATAATATTATTAGATAGCATTATTAAAAATGTCTAGAAAGTTCTATCTAAGGAGAGGTTTGGTCATCTAATTTCGCGCTAGTAAGGAGAAATCCTTATTGGAAAGCCCTTTTTTTCTTGGGAAATGCCTGGTTGTCATAAATGTGATTCTGTAATATTATTTGTGAATAATTAATTATTGATTCATATGATAAGAAAATATTTATTTTATGTGGATATAAATGAGGGATATATTTTTGTGGTTAAAAATGAAGGAGTTAATGTTGAGGTGTTTTATCTGTATTTTTGTCGGAACGGAGGTATTGAAAATCAAATTAGAATTTTTGAGATATTTTGCGTGTGTTATAATATTTAATCCGACCGTTGGATCGTTGTGATATTTGGATATGTTATACATATATAAGTTGAGTATATGTCCACAAATTTTGAACCGTTAAAAATGAACATATGTTTTGTTATGAATTTTACGAGATGACTGGTTGAGAAATTGTTGAAGTTTCGGAATTTATCATTTTGGTAGAAAATTCTAGAATTGGTGGGCCCCACTCTCGGTTGGTAAAGAAATGTGCTGAGATTTTTATTCAAATGTGGTGGGTGGGAATAGTAGCAGGTAAAGCCATCAGGTTGCAGGTTAAGTCTGCTTCGGCGTGCTAACATTTTCCTATAAATAGAGGGCTAAGTTAGAATTGAAAATCACACCAGAAACATAAGCTTTCTCTCTTTTTCTCTCTATATTATGAAGTATATTTTGTGAGTATTTAGATAATTTGAGAGTTGCTATTCAGTACAAGTTTCCTTCGGCTTTGCATACCAGTCAGAAATACTGCACTTTTGAGGTAAGGCAGTTCGTAATTCTTCTGACCTTCAGAAAATTCTAGAAAAATTTGAAATGATATTTTGATGAGTTTTATTGATTGTGTCCAAAAATGGTGATTTTTGGATGTATAGATTAAGAGTTATGAATTTTACGGGAAAAGACTATTTTAAAAATAATCGCTTATAACTCCTTGTGGTTAACTCCAAAATTGATGAATTTTTTATTAGAAGTATATCTATATAATATCAGTATATTCTGTGAATTTCGAAATTTTTGGATAAAAGTATAATTTATGATAAATATCTAAATATTCGGCAGTTTTGGCCATATGAAAAATAGTAAATGAATTTTAAAAATTCCGAAAAAAATATATGTTCAATATGGGACTATATTTTGCTAAATTTCAGAAAAGAAATATTTTTAGAACTGATTTGGTATTTTTCATAAAAATGGACTAGTTATTAGTAAATGAATTAAATATGTTATGTGAAGTAAGAAAATTAGAAAATAGGATTTTATGGCTTGAGAATCCTATATGAGATATATGCAGATTTTTGATGAGGGTTTTTGATTATTGGTGATGAAATCTTATGCGTTTGGCATTTTAGGATGATTAAATGCATTATTTAGTAAGGCGTAAACAATTAAAATAAATTATTTATAAGCTTAAGAAATATTATCCTTTCAATATCATTATACCGAAATATTGGTATGTATATTATTGTGGAATTTCTACCTTTTTCATGTTGGGGTTACTATTTACGAGTTACTATTCATGAATTACTATTCATGAGTTACTATTCACGAGTTACTATTCACGACAAAATTAGTTTTTTTTTTCTAACCAAATTATAGTTGATTTATGAATATTACTCTTGAGATTAAAACTATAAGTTGATCATATTATTTTTATTATCATATATAACATTTTTATAACCCTGATGTTGAAATTCTCTTTCACTTGAGTGTAAAGATGGGTAGATTGTTGGTATGATCATGACTATGGATTCTCTTTGGCCAGTAGTGCAAAGTTGAATTGTTGACTGGTATGATCATGACCATTGAATTTATAACTGAATATCTTTAGCTTAAGTGTAAAGGTGAATTGATTAACATGGTTATAATTATTGTTTATATAATTCTGAAATGATTATATATTTCTTTGAGATATTAATATATTTGGCCTATAGTGCAAATATGAACTGTTGATGAATATCTTTGGCCTGTAGTGTAAAGATGAATTATTGATGAATATCTTTGGCCTGTAGTGCGAAGATGAACTGTTGTTGAATATCTTTGGCCCGTAGTGCAAAGATGGTTTGTTGATGAATATCTTTGGCCATAGTGCGAAGATGGATTTATTAGCATGATTATGAACAGGAACTGTGGTTTGGTATAACCATGATCTTTGATGTTTCAGGTAAAGACAGGTGATGAAAATATTCTTCGTCCTGGGTGCGAAGAAAAATTTAGAATCACAATTATGATTATGAGATATTCATATGATTGTGGAAAGGAACTGTTGATTAATGTTACAGGGATAAAACATTGTTGGTGGATTTTTAACATGGAGAAGATAATAGACTTTATGGTCTATTTGACTCTTCTAATGGATTGCTCGTTCCGCTGCAACTATGATTGAAATTTTTATCATCTACCATATGTTCTAAATCTTTTATTTAATTCTGTTGAAGGCTATTGATAACGTATTTATCTTTAGTCATGATATTCTTTACTGGGCTAGTTGTTTTCACTCTTCTGTTTCACAATTCCTTTCAGGTAATAAGAGTGTAGCTGGGTCGAGCGGGGGTAACAGGGGAATGGAACGGTGGTCGTCATTTAGTAGTTATATTTGGTAAATCAAATAGGGTCAGGCGAACCCAACGTTGGAAGGGTGTTTTGTCACTGTCATACAAAATGTCTAATGACATACAACCTCGTGTCATCATAAGACAGGGTTGTGCTCATCCACTTGCTGAGTATATTTACGAGCACTACCTATATAATCTTGGTGTTTGTTTGAAATATAATTCTCAATTAGAGACAGTGGAGATAATGATATGTCAAGAGAAGACTCCCCGTTGGGAAGATTATGATAGTAATCTTCTCGTTTTTCTTTGGGGTCTATCGGGTCAACCAAGGATATTTCTGTGGCCATTTGATATCTATCATAACCTAGAAGCATGGCCTCACATGTACGAAGGTTTCCTTGAGCACTTCCCAAATATTCTAATTTCTAAAACAGTTTTTGACTATACCTTTATGTAAGGTGTCATTGTGAGGTGATGTCCACGATTGGAACATGAGTCACATTTGGTATATATTTTTATCCAAACTCACAGCATATGTGTTGTTGTATTTTGCACGACAATTGTTGTAATAAAGTTGTAGTTGTTTTCTGTACCATGTATTTGGCGACTCAGAATAGGTTGGATGGAATGGACCTATTTATGGGTCGTTACATTTTGGTATCTGAGAGCTTAGGGATATGATCCATGGCTAAGATGTGAGATTAGAACTAGGAGGGGAGAGATGGTAAATTCCTTCGCTAGTATGACCTACCGAAGTTTATTTGGTATTTGTTGGTTAGTCATAATATCGGGATATTATCTGTGACGCCCCCAAAATAGGTCCAATCCATCCAACCCATTCTGAGTCGCCAAATACATGGTACAGAAAATAACTACAACTTTATTATTATAATTGTCGTGCAAAATACGACAACACATATACTGTGAGTTTAAATACAAATATTGTCATCTAGACAGTATTTATACTCAACTAAGAACTCATTATACTTATTGATACACTATTTTACTAAATAGTGAGGACTACTAAAACAACTGTCTTGAACCATCATTCCACACCCCGACTAGTACTCGCTACATTCTCGCCTCCTGAGAAGAAAATGGAACAACAAGAAAAAGGGTGAGCTCAACTAGCCCAGTAAAGAATATTATGACTAAGATAATATACAACAAATTATCGTTAGTCTTCAACAGGGAAAAATTTAATAGAATACAATAGACAACAAGTTTTAAATCAATATTCGCAGCGGAAAATAATAATTCATAGAAAAGTTACGTAGAGAATGAAATCTACGATTATCTATGAATTTAAAAGCCCATCATCAACATTTTATTCCTGTAATATCAATCAATAAATATCTTGAATCAAATAGTCATCTTTGCACTACAGGCCAAAGATATTCATCAGTTGGTCGTGTTCACCTCAACACCTGTTCATCTTTGCACTACGGGCCAAAGATATTCATCAGAAATCATTAATCTTTGCACTACAGGCCAAAGGTATTCATTTATGTCATCATTTAGAACTGAGGATGATGAAAAATATTTTTTTTTTAAGGAAACGAATCCAGTGAAACAAAATAATAAATGCTAAGGATTCGTATTTCAGCTATTCCATGTCCAGAAATACCTCATAAACAATCATAGTGAAGTAAAATTCAAGAATGATCAAAACATGGATACAATCAAAGCTAGTATCCAGAATAGATATTTGGACAAAAAGAAGAAAATTTTATTTTTCGGTGAATAGTAACTCGTGAATAGTAACTCGTGAATAGTAACTCGTGAATAGTAACCCCGACATGAAAAGTTTCAAATTTGATAAAAAATTCAGATCAATACTTCGACATAATGATATTGAAGAAAATAATATCATTTAAGAAGAAATAACATCCCTTACCTCGGAAAGACGGTACTTCTGACTGGAATACTAGATATAGTGCTGAAGGAAACTTGCACCGTAAAGCAACACTCAAAGTATCAAATACTCACAAGAATACGCTCGTTATAGAGAGAGAAATAGAGAGAAACTTGTGTTTCTGGTGTGATTTCAATTCTAACCTAAGCACCCTATTTATTGGAAAATGCTTAGAACACCAAAGCAGAAAATTTAATATAATAATAATATATTTATCAAATTTTTCTTAGCCCACCTCTAGACATCTGATCTCAGCCCATTTATATCACATGTTAGCCCACTTAAATGCCAAAAAACGTTTTTCTTCAAAATAATAAATAAAACTTCCAAAAATCAATTATTTCGGAACTTCAGAACTTCAATAATTCATAATAAATAGCCCTTTTATCAGAAAATTCAAATCTCGCGAGTTTTTATAGGAAATTCAATTCTCTACAACTTTGCAGAAGAAAGTTTTTCCAAATTCCAAACAAAAATTGACCGAAATTCACAAACGGGCGATTTTACAGTCAATAATAAATTTTCGGTCAAGAATTATGTCCACCAACACACAAAACATGTGTTAATCATTTAATGCCACAAAAATACTCTTCCTCCTCATATACTCATATATCCCACATTCATTGTAAAAATACCACCATCAATATATTATTAAAATAATATATTTAAATGAATTATTTTATCAGAAAAAGATAAAATATTAATTTTCAACAATTGTCACATTAAAATTTTTCTCTATCTATATCCACATAAAATCACTATTTTTCTCATCATATAAATCAATAATTAATTATACACAAATAATATTACAGAACCACAGTACTGGCAACCAGGTCGTTCCCAGGAAAGAGGGGGCTTTCCAATAAGGATCTCTCCTTACTGGCGCGCAATTAGATGACCAAACCTCTCCTTAGACAGAACTTTCTAGACATTGCCAATAATGTTATCTAATAATATTATTCAGATAATATGAATTATTGCTCCGATAATAAAAAAATACTGCGTAGTGACAATTATTGAAACAACAGTAATATAAAATATCAACGTAGCAATTATTGAATCAATAAAATACAATATTGAACAGTAATTACTGTAACAATTATTGAGTAGTGCCTTCTCACGTAAGAATCAATAATTGGTGCAATACCGTGTGCTACGCGTATTACCGTGTTTTAACCACCGGGTATTCCAACAGTATTAATGGTAACAACTACGCCGTTATTTATAAACAACTTATTTTTGTCATTTTCTTCATCCAATCGTTTTCTGTTATGGGGCCCACACAAGGCTGCGCCGTCGTACGAATATTCCCCGACAACAAGAATATTTCACGACCAAACAAATATTCCCCGATAATAATGAATATTTTAGGACCACTTGCTTATTTAAAATATTTGCGCATTTTACCCATAACTAACCACATTAATCAAATCAACCCTTACTATTTCAAAATAATAAATAGAGGAATTAAATTTTATTTATTAATAATTTGGGGTCTTACAACCTCCCCTCCTTATGAAATTTCGTCTTCGAAATTGACATACGTACCTGGTGTTTCGAAAAGATGAGGATACCTCGCTTTCATTTCCGTTTCCAACTCCCAGGTCATTTCCTCAATAGCGTGGTTTCTCCACAAAACTTTAACTTGTGGTATGACCTTCGTGCGTAGGACATGCTCCTTTTTATCCATGATCTTGACAGGTACCTCCTCGTACGTTAAGTCTTCAGCTATCTCGTCCGGTTCTAACTCAATAACATGGGTCGGGTCTTTCACATATTTACGAAGCACAGATATATGAAAAACATTATGAACATGAGACATACTTGGAGGTAACGCAAGTCTATAGGCCACATTTCCTACTCGGTCAAGAATCTGAAATGGACCAATAAATCGTGAATTGAGCTTTCCTCTCTTCCCAAATCTTGTAACTCCTTTCCATGGAGCCACACGCAACAATACATGATCCCCAATGTCAAATTCCACGTCCTTTCGATGAAGATCCGCATAACTCTTTTGTCGATCCTGTGCCGTTTGTATACGTTGTCGAATCGTTTGGATCTTCTCTGTAGTCATTCGTACCAACTCTGGTCCTAGCAACGTTGCTTCTCCCACCTCATCCCAACATACTAGAGAGCAACACTTTCGTCCATATAATACTTCAAATGGGGACACACCTATACTTGCCTGATAACTGTTATTGTAGGAGAATTCCACCAATGGTAGGTACTTATCCCAACTTCCTTTGAAATTGAGGACACAAAGTCTTAATAGATCTTCAAGAGTTTGAATAGTCCTCTCTGATTGCCCGTCCGTTTGAGGATGGTATGCCGAACTGAACCGTAAATCCGTGCCCATAGTTTTTGCAAGCTAACCCAAAATCTTGAAGTGAATCTTGGGTCACGATCCGAAACTATGGATACTGGCATGCCATGCAACCTTATAATCTCATTCACGTACATACTAGCAAGACGTTCAAGGGAATAAGTCTCTCGTATCGGCAAGAAATGAGCAGACTTGGTTAATCTATCAACTATAACCCAAATAGCATTTATACCTTGAGAAACCGTGGGAAGACCCGTAACGAAATCCATGGTAATGTGTTCCCATTTCCATTTCGGAATCTCAAGTGGTTGCAATGGACCCTTTAGTACTTGATGCTCCGCCTTTACACGTTGACAAGTTAAACACCTCGAGATAAAATTTGCAATCTCTCTCTTCATATTGTTCCACCAAAATGTATGTCGAAGATCGCGATACATTTTAGTACTTCCAGGATGGATTGCAAATGGTGTATTGTGTGCCTCCATCATGATCTTGTACTTCAAATCAGAATCGTTAGGAACACAAAGTCTGGAGTGGACTCGAAGTATTCCTTCTTCATCGATTCTTGCTTCTGGAATAGCACATTCTTGCACTTTCTTTTTCATACGCATCAGCTCCGGGTCTGTAGCTTGAGCAACTTTAACTTTATCGATTAAAGTTGGTTCTACGCGTATACTTGACATCATCGCACTCGTTCCTGCATATGATCTTCTACTCAACGCGTCAGCTACCACGTTTGCTTTTCCAGGATGGTATTGAATAGTGTGGTCGTAATCTTTTAACAGCTCGAGCCAACGTCGTTGCCGCATGTTGAGTTCTTTCTGAGTGAAGAAATATTTGAGGCTTTTATGGTCTAAATATATCTCCACCTTCTCCCCATATAGATAATGCCTCTAGATCTTTAGTGCGAAAATGACTGCTGCCAACTCTAGATCATGAGTAGGATAATTCCTCTCATATTCTTTAAGTTGTCGCGAGGCATAGGCTATGACTTTCCTACGTTGCATGAGAACACATCCTAACCCTTTACCTGAAGCATCGCTGTAAATAACAAATCCATCCGAACCAGATGGTATTGTCAGAACAGGTGCCGAAATGAGTCTCCTCTTAAGCTCTTGGAAACTCTTCTCGCATTCTTCGCTCCATACGAATTTGATATCTTTCTGAGTCAGCTGAGTTAACGGGGTAGCGATTCGAGAAAACCCTTCTACGAATCTCCGATAATAACCAGCTAAGCCCAAAAAGCTACGTACATCGGTCACCGTCTTCGGTTGCTCCCAGCTTTGTATTGCTTCAATCTTCGCCGGGTCCACAGATACTCCATGTTTTGACACCACGTGCCCTAGGAATACTACTTCCTCAAGCCAGAACTCGCATTTCTTCAACTTAGCATATAGCTTATTTTCACGCAGCCTTTGGAGTACCAGCTTCAAATGGTGCTCATGATCTTCACGGCTTTTGGAATATATAAGGATGTCATCTATAAAGACAGCAACGAACTGATCCAAATAATCCTTGAATACTCGGTTCATCATATCCATGAAAGTCGCAGGAGCATTAGTCAATCCAAAAGACATGACTAAGAATTCATAATGCCCGTACCGAGTTCTAAAGGCAGTCTTCAGAATATCCTCAGTTTTAACCTTCAGCTGATGATATCCAGAACGAAGATCGATTTTTGAAAAGAATTGTGCTCCTTGTAACTGGTCAAACAGGTGATCAATACGAGGTAGCGGATACCTATTCTTGATGGTGACATGATTTAATTCCCGGTAATCGATACAAAGTCGCATACTCCCGTCTTTCTTCTTTACAAATAAAACAGGAGCACCCCAAGGAGATGTACTAGAACGAATGAAACCGATGTCCAACAACTCTTGTAGTTGGACTTTTAACTCCTGAAGTTCAATAGGAGCCATTCGATATGGGGTTTTAGAAATAGGCTTTGTACCAGGTTCAAGATCAATAAAGAATTCAACTTCACGTTCCGGGGGTAGACCGGGAAGTTCTTCAGGAAATACGTCAGGAAAGTTACTAACAACAGGAATATTATTCAAATTTGACGTGTCTTTATTCAAATCCATAACATGGGCTAAGAAAGCTTGACATCCGTTTTTTAATAAACGAATGGCTTTATGACTTGATATGACAGTTATTGATTTTAATGGCTTTGTTGCTTGAATTCGAACAACAGGTTGATTAGGAATATGAAAACTAACCACCTTACGAAAATAATCAATTTTGGCATGATGAGTAGTTAACCAATCAATTCCTAAAATCACGTCAAATGCAAGTATCTTTAAAGAGATAAGGTCAACAGGTAAGGTGATGGTGCCAACTTGGATCAAACAAGATTTATAAACAGTGGATGTGATGAAAGTTTCCCCTAACGGAGTCTCCACAGATAAATCAAAGTCTAATTTCTCCGGAGTCAAGTTTAAACGTTGAGCACAAGCAGGAGAAATAAATGAATGGGTAGCACCGGTATCTAGTAAGGTATAAACTTCACATGAATTTATGATTAGCTTACCCGTGATCACCTCGTTTGGGTTCCTCGCATGATGACCAGTCACGACAAACGCTCTTCCAGGAACCGTTGACTTTGACTTTTCTGGGACAACTTTTTGAGTCACCACCCCCGTTGGACTTGGTTTCCCTACAGTGCAATCTCGAGCGACATGTCCTTCCTTTCCACAATTATAGCATACCTTGAACTGTTGTGGACAGTTTGGGCTGATATGTCCTTCTTTTCCGCACTTATAGCATATGACCGGCGGTCGCTCTCCTCCCTTGGAACCAGTTACTGGTGGTGCTGACGTCTTCGTATTGTCATTGTTGAATCTCCTCTTTTTAAAATCTCCTCCCGACTCGCTTCTTCTATTTTCATAGCCACGATTACCACCAGAGTGGTTGCCGTTCTTGTCTGTATTTTTCTTTTTCCGCTGGTTATCATTGTTCTGATGACTGCTGTCACCGGTATGATCTTGGTTGTGGTCCCTCGATTGACCGTACTCGTTATCTCGCTCTAATAATTGAGCCCTGTTGACAACATCTGAATAGAGAGAAAATTTATGAGAAATGAGATATTGACGTATGCCGGGTTTCAAACCTCTCAGAAACATCCGCGTCATACGTTCCTCATCCTCCACCAAATGAGGTGCTAACCTGGACAACTCTGCAAATTTCGTCTCGTACTGGGACACCGTCTTGTTATTCTGCTCCAGTCTAATAAACTCTAACTCCTTCATATGACGAATACTTTCAGGAAAGTACTTGTCATTGAATAGCTTCTGAAATATCTCCCAAGACATGTTGAGTGCAGCTGGATGGGTACGCTTCACAGATTCCCACCAGTAGTCTGCCTCGCCACGGAACATAAAGGTGGCAAATGGAACCTTCTGTTCCTCCGTGCATCCCAAGACATCAAATATCTTGGTAATTTGCTTGAACCATGTCTCCGCCTTAATCGGATCCGGCTTTCCCCAGAATTCTGGTGGTCCCAACTCTTTGAACTGCTTGGCTGTGACCAGCTGTGCGTTGCCATTGTTTCTTCCTATATTTTGAACAGGAATCTCCTTCGTCTGGTTTTGCATGAATCGCAAAAAGCTTCTAAACATCTCATCGTTCACCGTCTGCTCAGTGGTGTTGTTCACAGGAGGAACATTGTCAGCCTGTTGCACGTTCTCCTCGTTGGTGAGTACATGTGTCTTTACAGTTTCATTTACTCCACTGTTAACATTCTCAGTCGACATTCTCAAATACTGCCATAAAACAAGGGTTAATTTAACAAATTAACAAATCACATAATATCCTTATATTATGACCGACCAACAAATAAGCTTAGGTAGGACACACTAGCGAAGGATTTACTCGTCTCTCCCCTCCTAGTTCTATTCCCCGATCTCCGCCAGAAATCATATCCCTAAGCTCTGATACCAACTGTGACGCCCCCAAAATAGGTCCAATCCATCCAACCCATTCTGAGTCGCCAAATACATGGTACAGAAAATAACTACAACTTTATTATTACAATTGTCGTGCAAAATACGACAACACATATACTGTGAGTTTAAATACAAATATTGTCATCTAGACAGTATTTATACTCAACTAAGAACTCATTATACTTATTGATACACTATTTTACTAAATAGTGAGGACTACTAAAACAACTGTCTTGAACCATCATTCCACACCCCGACTAGTACTCGCTACATTCTCGCCTCCTGAGAAGAAAATGGAACAACAAGAAAAAGGGTGAGCTCAACTAGCCCAGTAAAGAATATTATGACTAAGATAATATACAACAAATTATCGTTAGTCTTCAACAGGGAAAAATTTAATTGAATACAATAGACAACAAGTTTTAAATCATTATTCGCAGCGAAAAATAATAATTCATAGAAAAGTTACGTAGAGAATGAAATCTACGATTATCTATGAATTTAAAAGCCCATCATCAACATTTTATTCCTGTAATATCAATCAATAAATATCTTGAATCAAATAGGCATCTTTGCACTACAGGCCAAAGATATTCATCAGTTGGTCATGTTCACCTCAACACCTGTTCATCTTTGCACTACGGGCCAAAGATACTCATCAGAAATCATTAATCTTTGCACTACAGGCCAAAGGTATTCATTTATGTCATCATTTAGAACTGAGGATGATGAAAAATATTTTTTTTTAAGGAAACGAATCCAGTGAAACAAAATAATAAATGCTAAGGATTCGTATTTCAGCTATTCCATGTCCAGAAATACCTCATAAACAATCATAGTGAAGTAAAATTCAAGAATGATCAAAACATGGATACAATCAAAGCTAGTATCCAGAATAGATATTTGGACAAAAAGAAGAAAATTTTATTTTTCGGTGAATAGTAACTCGTGAATAGTAACTCGTGAATAGTAACCCCGACATGAAAAGTTTCAAATTTGATAAAAAGTTCAGATCAATACTTCGACATAATGATATTGAAGAAAATAATATCATTTAAGAAGAAATAACATCCCTTACCTCGGAAAGACGGTACTTCTGACTGGAATACTAGATATAGTGCTGAAGGAAACTTGCACCGTAAAGCAACACTCAAAGTATCAAATACTCACAAGAATACGCTCGTTATAGAGAGAGAAATAGAGAGAAACTTGTGTTTCTGGTGTGATTTCAATTCTAACCTAAGCACCCTATTTATTGGAAAATGCTTAGAACACCAAAGCAGAAAATTTAATATAATAATAATATATTTATCAAATTTTTCTTAGCCCACCTCTAGACATCTGATCTCAGCCCATTTATATCACATGTTAGCCCACTTAAATGCCAAAAAACGTTTTTCTTCAAAATAATAAATAAAACTTCCAAAAATCAATTATTTCGGAACTTCAGAACTTCAATAATTCATAATAAATAGCCCTTTTATCAGAAAATTCGAATCTCGCGAGTTTTTATAGGAAATTCAATTCTCTACAACTTTGCAGAAGAAAGTTTTTCCAAATTCCAAACAGAAATTGACCGAAATTCACAAACGGGCGATTTTACAGTCAATAATAAATTTTTGGTCAAGAATTATGTCCACCAACACACAAAACATGTGTTAATCATTTAATGCCACAAAAATACTCTTCCTCCTCATATACTCATATATCCCACATTCATTGTAAAAATACCACCATCAATATATTATTAAAATAATATATTTAAATGAATTATTTTATCAGAAAAAGATAAAATATTAATTTTCAACAATTGTCACATTAAAATTTTTCTCTATCTATATCCATATAAAATCACTATTTTTCTCATCATATAAATCAATAATTAATTATACACAAATAATATTACAGAATCACAGTACTGGCAACCAGGTCGTTCCCAGGAAAGAGGGGGCTTTCCAATAAGTATCTCTCCTTACTGGCGCGCAATTAGATGACCAAACCTCTCCTTAGACAGAACTTTCTAGACATTGCCAATAATGTTATCTAATAATATTATTCAGATAATATGAATTATTGCTCCGATAATAAAAAATACTGCGTAGTGACAATTATTGAAACAACAGTAATATAAAATATCAACGCAGCAATTATTGAATCAATAAAATACAATATTAAACAGTAATTACTGTAACAATTATTGAGTAGTGCCTTCTCACGTAAGAATCAATAATTGGTGCAATACCGTGTGCTACGCGTATTACCGTATTTTAACCACCGGGTATTCCAACAGTATTAATGGTAACAACTACGCTGTTATTTATAAACAACTTATTTTTGTCGTTTTCTTCATCCAATCGTTTTCTGTTATGGGGCCCACACAAGGCTGCGCCGTCGTACGAATATTCCCCGACAACAAGAATATTCCACGACCAAACAAATATTCCCCGACAATAATGAATATTTTAGGACCACTTGCTTATTTAAAATATTTGCGCATTTTACCCATAACTAACCACATTAATCAAATCAACCCTTACTATTTCAAAATAATAAATAGAGAAATTAAATTTTATTTATTAATAATTTGGGGTCTTACATTATCTGATATGTTAATTTATTCAATTAACCCTTGTTTTGAAACTGTATTCTAGAATGATATCTGAAATATAGGAGATGAGCATTGGTGAAATCATGATGACAGAGAAGATGGAATCTGAAATGAAAGTAAGGTATTCTCAACTCTTTGAAATACCAGGTACGTAAATTTCGGGGACGAAATTTCATAAGGAGAAGAGATTGTAAGACTCCGAATTTTATGAAATAAAAGTATTCAATTTTTCTTATAGTTACTATTCAGTAAATGGTTAAATTGAAAAAAGTTAAAGTTATGGGTGAAATGTGAAATTTTTTTCAAAAATACGCAAGTGGTTATGAAATATTCATTGTTGTCGGGGAATATTCGTTTGGTCGTGAAATATTCTTTCTGTCGGGGAATATTCGTACGACGGCACAGCTATGTGTGGGTCCCATAACGGAAAACGGTCGGGGGAAGATAACGAAAAAAAATGAGTTTTTATAATTAACGGTGTAGTTGTTACCGTTAACACTGTTGGAATACCCGGTGGTTAAAATACAGTAATACGCGTGGTTGCACATTAGCACACGGATTGCACAGTATTTTTGAATTATTGATTCTTACGTAAGAAGGCACTACTCAATAATTGTTACAGTAGTTACTGTTCAATATTTTATTTTATTGATTCAATAATTGCTGCGTTGATATTTAATATTATTATTGTTTCAATAATTGTTGTTGCACAGTATTTTTCATTATCAGATCAATAATTCATATTATTTAAATAATATTATTAGATGGCATTATTGGTAATGTCTAGAAAGTTCTATCTAAGGAGAGGTTTGGTCATCTAATTGCGCGCTAGTATGGAGAAATCCTTATTGGAAAGCCCCCTCTATATTAGGAACGGCCTGGTTGTCATAAATGTGATTCTGTAATATTATTTGTGAATAATTAATTATTGATTCATATGATAAGGAAATATTTATTTTATGTGGATAAAAATGAGGGATATATTTTTGTGGTTAAAAATGAAGGAGTTAATGTTGAGATGTTTTATCTGTATTTTTGTCGGAACGGAGGTATTGAAAATTAAATTAGGATTTTTGAGATATTTTGCGTGTGTTATAATTTTTAATCCGACCGCCGGATCGTTGTGATATTTGGATATGTTATACATATATAAGTTGAGTATATGTCCACAAATTTTGAACCGTTAAAAATGAACATATGATTTGTTATGAATTTTACGAGATGACTGGTTCAGAAATTATTGAAGTTTCGAAATTTATCATTTTGGTGGAAAATTCTAGAATTGGCGGGCCCCACTCTTGGTGTAAGACCCCAAATTATTAATAAATAAAATTTAAATTCTCTCTATTTATTATTTTGAAATAGTAAGTGTTAAATTGATTAATGAGGTTAGTTATGGGTAAAATGCGCAAATATTTCAAATAAGCAGGTGGTTATAAAATATTCATTGTTGTCGGGGAATATTCGTTTGGTCGTAAAATATTCTTCCTGTCGGGGAATATTCGTACGACGGCGCAGTCTTTTGTGGGCCCCATAACGGAAAGCGATTAGATGAAGAAAACGACAAGTATATGTTGTTTATTAATAACGGCGTAGTTGTTACCGTTAATACTGTTGGAATACCCGGTGGTTAAAACACAGTAATACGCGTTGTTGCACAGTAGCACACTGTATTGCACCAATTATTGATTCTTACGTAGGAAGGCACTACTCAATAATGGTTACAGTAATTACTGTTCAGTATTTTATTTTATTGATTTAATAATTGCTGCGTTGATATTTTATATTACTGTTGTTTCAATAATTGTCACTACACAGTATTTCCCATTATCAGATCAATAATTCATATTATTTGAATAATATTATTATATAACATTATTGGCAATGTCTAGAAAGTTCTGTCTAAGGAGAGGTTTGGTCATCTAATTGCGCGCCAGTAAGGAGAAATCCTTATTGGAAAGCCCCCTCTTTCCTGGGAACGGTCTGGTTGTCATAAATGTGATTCTGTAATATTATTTATGAATAATTAATTATTAATTCATATGATAAAGAAATATTTATTTTATGTGGATATAAATGATGGATATATTTATTTTTATGTGGATAAAAATGAAAGAATTAAAGCTGAGGTATTTTATCAGTATTTTGTCAATGTGGAGGTATTAAAAATCATCCGTTTGTGGATTTCGGATATTTTTGGTTTGAAATTTGGAAAAACTTAAAGCTACAAAGTTGTAGAGAATTCAATTTCAGTCAGAATGGACATAAAATTCGTATTTTTCTGATAAACGGTCTATTTTCTATGAATTACTGAAGTTTCGGAAAATAAAATAATTTTTATTAAATTGCGGGACCCACTTTTTGGTTGGTGGATTAAACATGTGGGCTGCTGGGATGAATTTCAGAATTGGCATGCCTTGATAAGTCTTGGTCTTGGCATGCGTAAGGAAAATAAGAAAATATTAATTTATTATTTTAGTCTCCTTTGGCGTTCTAGCATTTTCCTATAAATAGAGGGCTAAGTTAGAATTGAAAATCATACCAGAAACAAAGTTTTCTCTCTTTCTCTCTCTATATTATCGAGCGTATTCTTGTGAGTATACTTTGAGTGTTGCTATACGGTGCGAGTTTCTGTCAGCACTATACCCGAAATTCAGTCAGAAGTACGATTATTTTGAGGTAAGGGATGTTATTTTATTCGAAAATGATATTATTTCTTCAATATCATTATGCCGAAATATTGGTTGGAAATTTTTATCAAATTTGGAACTTTTCACGTCGGGGTTACTATTCATGAGTTACTATTCACGAGTTACTATTCACCGAAAAATAAAATTTTCTTCTTTTCGTCCAAAATATCTGTTCTGGGTACTAGCTTTGATTGTATCCATGTTTTGATCATTCTTGAATTCTACTTCACTAAAAATAATTATAAGGTATTTTTGGACATGGATAAATCGAAATACGAATCCGTAATATTGTTATTTTGTTTCACTGGATTCGTTTTCTTTAAGATATTTTTCATCATCCTCAGTCCTAAATGATACTGAATATCTTTGGCCCGTAGTGCAAAGATGAATGATTAACTGATGAATATCTTTGGCCCGTAGTGCAAAGATGAACAGGTGTTGAGATGAACATGACCGACCAGTGATACAAGTGAATATCTTTGGCCTGTAGTGCAAAGATGAATATTTGATTAAAGATGGTTATTGATTGTTGTTACAGGGATAAAATATTGATGATGGACTTTTAAATCTTAGAAGATAGTAGAACTCATTCTCTACTTGACTCTTCTAATGGTTTGCTGTTTCCGCTGCAGTTATTGATTTAAAACTTGTTGTCTATTGTATTCTATTAGATTTTTTTTCTTGTTGAAGACTAACGATAATTTGTTCTGTATTATCTTAGTCATAATGTTCTTTACTGGGCTAGTTGAGCTCACCCTTTTCCTTTTTGTTCCATTTTTCTCAGGAGGCGAGAATGTAGCGAGTACTAGTCGGGGTATGGAATGATGGTTCTAGAAGTTATTTTAGTAGTCCTCACCATTTTTGTGAAATAATGTTTCAATAATTGTAATGAGGACTTATTTGAGTGTGGATATTGTCTAAATGACAATATTTGTATTTAAACTCACAGTTCTTGTGTTGTAATAATAAAGATGTAGTTGTTTCTGTACCATGTATTTTGGCGACTCAGAATGGGTGTTGTATACCTATTTTGGGGGCGTCACACTTGGTTGGTAAAGAAATATGCTGAGATTTTTATTCAAATGTGATGGGTGGGAATAGTAGCAGGTAAAGTCATCAGGTTGCAGGTTAAGTCTGCTTCAGCGTGCTAACATTTTCCTATAAATAGAGGGCTAAGTTAAAATTAAAAATCACACCAGAAACATAAGCTTTCTCTCTTTTTCTCTCTATATTATGAAGCATATTTTATGAGTATTTAGATACTTTGAGAGTTACTATTCAGTGCAACTTTCCTTCGGCTTTGCATACCAGTCAGAAATACTGCACTTTTGAGGTAAGGGATAGTAAGGGATTTTAAGGGTTATTATATTTTTCAGTTCGTAATTCTTCTGACCTTCAGAAAATTCTAAAAAAATTTGAAATGATATTTTGATGAGTTTTATTCATTGTGTCCAAAAATGGTGATTTTTGGATGTATAGATTAAGAGTTATGAATTTTACGAGAAAAGACAATTTTAAAAGTAACCGCTTATAACTTCTTGTGGTTAACTCCAAAATTGATAAAATTTTTATTGAAAGTATATCTATATAATATCAGTATACTCTGTGAATTTCGGAATTTTGGGATAAAAGTATAATTTATGATAAATGTCTAAATATTCTGCGGTTTTGGCCATATGAAAAATAGTAAATGAATTTTAAAAATTTCGGAAAAAATATATGTTCAATATGGGACTATATTCTGCTAAATTCCAAAAAAAAAAATATTTTTAGAACTGATTTGGTATTTTTTTCATGAAAATGGACTAGTTATGAGTTAATAAATTAAATATGTTATGTGAAGTAAGAAAATTAGAAAATATAATTTTATGGCTTGAGAATCCTATATGAGGTATATGCAAATTTTTGATGAGGGTTTTTGGTTATTGATGATGAAATCTTATGCGTTTGGCATTTTAGGATGATTAAATGCATTATTTAGTAAAGTGTAAATAATTAAAATAAATTGTTTATAAGCTTAAAAAATATTATCCTTTCAATATCATTATACCGAAATATTGGTATGTATATTATTGTGGAATTTTTATCTTTTTCATGTTGGGGTTACTATTCATGAGTTACTATTCATGAGTTACTATTCACGAATTACTATTCATGAGTTACTATTCACGAGTTACTATTCATGAGTTACTATTCACGAGTTACTATTCACGACAAAATTGGTTTCTTTTTCTAACCAAATTATAATTGATTTATGAATATTACTCTTGAGATTAAAACTATAAGTTGATCATATTATTTTTATTATCATATATAACATTTTTATAACCCTGATGTTGAAATTCTCTTTCACTTGAGTATAAAGATGGATAGATTGTTGGTATGATCATGACTATGGATTCTCTTTGGCCAGTAGTGCAAAGTTGAATTGTTGACTGGTATGATCATGACCATTGAATTTATAACTGAATATCTTTAGCTTAAGTGTAAAGGTAAATTGATTAACATGGTTGTAAGACCCCGAATTTTATGAAATCAAAGTATTCAATTTTTCTTATAATTACAATTCAGTAAATGGTTAAATTGATAAAAAGTTAAAGTTAAGAGTGATATATGAATTTATTTTTTTTCGAAATACACAAGTGGTTATAAAATATTCATTGTTGTCGGGGAATATTCGCTTGGTCGTGGAATATTATTACTGTCGGAGAATATTCGTACGACGGCGCAGTCTTTTGTGGGCCCCATAACGGAAAGCGATTGGATGAAGAAAATGACAAGAGTAAGTTATTTATAAATAACGGCGTAGTTGTTACCGTTAACACTGTTGGAATATCCGGTGGTTAAAATACAGTAATACGCGTTGTTGTACAGTTGCACACGGTATTGCACCAATTATTGATTTTTACGTAAGAAGGCATTACTCAATAATTGTTACAGTAATTACTGTTCAGTATTTTATTTTATTGATTCAATAATTGTTGCGTTGATATTTTATATTACTGTTGTTTTAATAATTGTCACTACACAGTATTTTCTATTATCGGAGCAATAATTCATATTATCTGAATAATATTATTAGATAACATTATTGGCAATGTCTAGAAAGTTCTGTCTAAGAAGAGGTTTGGTCATCTAATTGCGCGCCAGTAAGGAAGAGATCCTTATTGGAAAGCCCCCTCTTTCCTGGAAACGGCCTGGTTGTCAGTACTGTGATTCTGTAATATTAATTGTGTATAATTAATTATTAATTTATATGATGAGAAAAATATTGATTTTATGTGGATATAGATGAAAAATTTTTTTAATGTGCCAATTGTTGAAAATTAATATTTTATCTTTTTCTGATAAAATAATTCATTTAAATATATTATTTTAATAATATATTGATGGTGATATTTTTACAATGAATGTGGGATATATGAGTATATGAGGAGAAAGAGTATTTTTGTGGCATTAAATGATTAACACATATTTTGTGTGTTGGTGGACACAATTCTTGACCAAAATTTTATTATTGACTGTACAATCGCCCGTTTGTGGATTTCGGTCAATTTCTGTTTGGAATTTGGAAAAACTTTCTTCTGCAAAGTTGTAGAGAATTGAATTTCCTATAAAAACGCGCAAGATTCAAATTTTCTGATAAAAGGACAATTTATTATGAATTATTGAAGTTCCGAAGTTCCGAAATAATTGATTTTTGGAAGTTTTATTTATTTTTATTAACAAAAACATTTTTTACACTTTGGTGGGACCCGCTTGCACATGTTGATGGCTGAATTCAGATCTTTTAAGGTGGGCTTGACAATTTTGTAAATATAATATTATTATATTCAATTTTCTGCTTTGGTGTTCTAAGCAATTTCCTATAAATAGGATGCTTAAGTTAGAATTGAAAATCATTCCAGAAACTTAAATTTTCTCTCTATTTATCTCTCTATATTATCGAATGTATTCTTGTGAGTATTTTGATATCTTGAGTGTTACTATACGGTGCAAGTTCGTTCAGCGTTATTCAAGTCAGGAGTACTGCTCTTTTGAGGTAAGGGATAGTAAGGGATGTTATTTCTTCTTAAATGATATTATTTTTTCAATATCATTATGCCGAAGTATTGATCTAAACTTTTTATCAAATTTGAAACTTTTCATGTCGGGGTTACTATTCATGAGTTACTATTCACGAGTTACTATTCATGAGTTACTATTCACGAGTTACTATTCATGAGTTACTATTTACAAGTTACTATACATGAGTTACTATTCACGAGTTACTATTCACGACGGGTTACTATTCATGAGTTACTATTCACGAATTACTATTCACGAATTACTATTCACGGGTACTATTCACTACAAAATTGGTTTCTTTTTCTAACCAAATTATAGTTGATTTATGAATATTACTCTGAAGATTAAAACTATATATTGATTATATTAATTTTATTATCATATATAACATTTTTATAACCCTGATGTTGAAATTCTCTTTCACTGGAGTGTAAAGATGGGTAGATTATTGGTATGATCATGACTATAGGTTCTCTTTGGCCAGTAGTGTAAAGTTGAATTGTTGACTGGTATGATCATGACCATTGAATTTATAATTGAATATCTTTAACTTAAGTGCAAAGGTGAAATGATCAACATGGTTATAATTATTGGTTATATAAATTCTGAAATGATTATATATTTCTTTGAGATAATAATATAGTTGGCCTGTAGTGCAAATATGAACTGTTGAGTAATATCTTTGGCCTGTAGTGCAAAGACGAGTTGTTGATGAATATCTTTGGCCCGTAGTGCAAAGATGAAATTATTAGTATGATTATGAACAGGAACTGTGATTTGGTATAACCATGATCTTTGATATTTCAGGTAAAGACAAGTGATGAAAATTATCTTTGTTCTGGATGAGAAGAGGAATTTAAAACTACAATTATGATTATGAGTTATACATGTGATTGTGGACAGGAATTGTTGATTGATGTTACAGGGATAAAACATTGTTGGTGGACTTTTAACATGGAGAAGATAATAGACTTTATGGTCTATTTGACTCTTCTAATGGATTGCTCGTTCCGCTGCAACTATGGTTGAAATTTTTTATCATCTACCATATGTTCTAAATCTCTGATTTAATTCTGTTGAAGGCTATTGATAATTTATTTATCTTTAGTCATGATATTCTTTACTGGGCTAGTTGTGCTCACCCTTCTGCTTCACAATTCCTTTCAGGTAATAAGAGTGTAGCTGGGTCGAGCGGGGGTAACAGGAGAATAGAACGGTGGTCATCATTTAGTAGTTATATTTGGTGAATCATCTAGAGTGAAGCGAACCCAACGTTGGAAGGGTGTTTTGCCACTATCATTCAATATGTCTAACGACACACAACCTCGTGTCATCATAAGACATGGTTGTGCACATCCACTTGTCGAGTATATCTACGAGCACTACCTATATAATCTTGGTGTTTGTTTGAAGTATAATTCTCATTTAGAGACAGTGGAGATAATGATATGTTAAGAGAAGACTCACCGTTGGGAAGAATATGATAGTAAACTTTTCGTTTTTCTTTGGGGTCTATTGGGTTAACCAAGGATAATTATGTGGCCATATGATATCTATCATAACCTAGAAGCATGGCCTCCAATGTACGAGGGTTTCCTTGAACACTTCCCAAAGATTATAATTTCTAAAACAGTTTTTGACTATACCTTTATGTAAGGTGTCATTGTGACGTGCTATCCAAGGTTGGGACATGAGTCACAGTTGGTATATATTTGTATCCAAACTCATAGCATATGTGTTGTTGTACTTTACACGACAATTGTTGTAATAAAGTTGTAGTTGTTATCTGTACCATGTATTTGGCGACTCAAAATGGGTTGGATGGAATGGACCTATTTTGGGGGCGTTACAATGGTTATAATTATTGTTTATATAATTCTGAAATGATTATATATTTCTTTGAGATATTAATATATTTGGCCTATAGTGCAAATATGAACTGTTGATGAATATCTTTGGCCTGTAGTGTAAAGATGAACCGGCTCGTAAATCAAAGAGGAACCGTTTGGGTTCCCCAGACAGCTCATCATTACTGGGCGTGACTATTCAAATTCGTGTCCTTTGAAGTCTCCTGCCATAAATATCTTATAACAAGAGACTTGGGGGCAATGTTCGGGAGTGTTTTACTGACCACCATGTTGGCTGTAAGCCTGGGCTGAAATCGAGGAGGTTGGGCCGTTATGGCCGAAGACATACAGGAGGTCGAGAGTGTTCGGGTTCGGATACCCGAGCCCAATAGGCCGGGATCCGGTTGTGATCATGGAGGTCGGGGTCGGGTCTTCGTGTCCTTTGGGCCGAGACCCAGACCGAAATTTTATGATGTCTGTGGGGTTGGGCATGTGCAGCCGAACGACCCACATGCAAAGTTGAGAGTAATAAGGGGATTACGTGGTTGAGGGTCCTAACCCTAATCATATGTCAACAAGGCAACTCTAAAGGTAGTATTAGAAAGGGATTCTACTTGCACCTTTTAAAGAGATTGCGTTGGACCCAAGTATAGGTAACTACCATATTTAGGAGTCTTAGTCCAACCCGGAGAAGGATACTAAGGTGGTGGGAGCTCTATAAATACAAGGTCAAGGTTACAATTAACAGGTAATACCTACTTTAAGCACTAAACACATAACCTCCATTATTAAACCTTGTAAACGACATGTACTTATTCTCACACCGGAGCTATCCCCCGGCGGCACGGCCGTCAAGCTTCTGTGCGATCTGTTATTGTGCAGGTTTCAGCGCGTGGATTCTGTGATTGGACGCGCAGACGAAACTTGGCGTTAATAATTTTGATTTTTAGTTTAAAAATATTTTAAATTTACTTTTTAAAAATTAATATTGATATTATAGTTTGAAACGGAAAAAAAAGAAGTATATTTTAATTGCACACTAGTACATATTTAAGAAAAAGATTATGCATTTGGAATTTAGGATTTACTATATATTATAGGTGATTTTTCTGACAAAGGCCACGTAGTAGTAGTAGTGGTGGTAGTGGTCGGACCTTCTTCCACGTTTTCGTTTTCTATTTCTATTTCTTCTTTCTCGTACGTTCGTTCACAAAAAGAAAATAATTTAACTCATTTTCTTGTCAACTTAACTGTCTCCTAACTGATTGAATTTTCACATTCTTGATGAATGAATTTTTCTTCAAATTGCTTTGTTAAAATAAAACATATATATATATAAGTATGCATTTAATCCTAAATTAAATTGAAATGTTCAATTAATTATTATTAATTGATAATCCGTACAATGCTCGGACTAGTTTTAATAATAATTTTAATAATTTGTCAGACATTCATGTTAAAAAAAATAATACATAATTTAGTAATTATTTTTTACCCGTAAGTGTCTAATAACACTAATCAAATAGTGATATTTGATTTTAATTGGAATACTAATTCTTAATAAATTTTTGCGCTAAATTAAATTGATATTTTCAAATCTTTAATTGGCTATATCTAAAAATTGAATATCTTAATAAAATTATAATAATAAAATTATCTTACATAAAATCGGTCAAGATATATTATCTTAAATAATTTTTTTAATAAAAATTATTATAATAAGTTTGGTAGAATGAAAAATAAAAAATATTTTAGACTTACCTTCTCTTATTGGAGAATAAAAATAAAAAATTGTTTATGTGATTCATCATTTATGTGTATTTGTATATAAGAAGAGATGAGTTATTAAATTAACTGAGTTAACTTGCTTAAT
>CM029012.1:280820328-280922828 GCA_016801055.1 Panax notoginseng | reverse complement strand
ATAATAGGCTAAAATGACAGCATACGCCGACAACTCCAAGAACCAACAAGATCATGATCTGAATACCATTACAGCTCCATATTTATTGCAGCAGTCGTAGCGACTGTTTAGGCTCTTCAACCGTCGACAGTAGTCGGATGGAGAGAGGGACGGTCGGTGTAAGACCCCGAATTTTATGAAATAAAAGTATTCAATTTTTCTTATAATTACTATTCAGTAAATGGTTAAATTGATAAAAGTTTAAAGTTATGGGTGAAATATGAATTTTTTTTCAAAATAAGCAAGTGGTTATAAAATAATCATTGTTGTCGGGGAATATTCGTTTGGTCGTGGAATATTCTTTCTGCCGGAGAATATTCGTACGACGGCGCAGCCATTTGTGGGCCCCATAACGAATAACTATCGGGTGAAGAAAACGACAAATTTGAGTTTTTACAAATAACGGCGTAGTTGTTACCGTTAACTCTGTTGGAATACCCGGTGGTTAAAATACAGTAATACGCGTTATTGCACAGTAGCACACGGTATTGCATAGTATTTTTGAAATTATTGATTCTTACGTAAGAAGGCACTACTCAATAATTGTTACAGCAATTATTGTTCAATATTTTATTTTATTGATTCAATAATTGCTACGTTAAAATTTTATATTATTGTTGTTCAATAATTGTCGCTGCACAGTATTTCCCATTATCAGATCAATAATTCATATTATTTGAATAATATTATTAGATAACATTATTGGCAATGTCTAGAAAGTTCTGTCTAAGGAGAGGTTTGGTTACCTAATTGCGCGCCAGTAAGAAAAAATTCTTATTGGAAAGCCCCCTCTTTCCTGGGAACGGCCTGGTTGTCATAAATGTGATTCTGTAATATTATTTGTGAATAATTAATTATTGATTCATATGATAAGGAAATATTTATTTTATGTGGATATAAATGAGGGATATATTTTTGTGGTTAAAAATGAAGGAGTTAATGTTGAGGTTTTTATCCGTATTTTTGTCGGAATGGAGGTATTAAAAATCAGGATTTTTGAGATATTTTGCGGGGGTTATAATTTTTAATCCGACCGTTGGATCGTGGTAATTTTTGGATATGTTATACATATATAAGTTGAGTATATGCCCACAAATTTTGAACCGTTAAAAATGAACGTATGATTTATTATGAATTTTACAAGATGACTGGTTCAGAAATTGTTGAATTTTCAGAGTTTATCATTTTGATGGAAAATTCTAGAATTGGTGGGCCCCACTTGTGGTTGGTGAACAATGTGCTGAATTATATTTCAAATATGGTGGGTGGGAATAGTAGCAGGTAAAGCCATCAGGTTGCAGGTCAAGCCTACTAAAATTTTCCTATAAATAGAGGGCTAAGTTAGAATTTAAAATCACACCAGAAATAAGTTTTCTCTCTTTCTCTCTCTATATTATGAAGCATATTTTGTGAGTATTTAGATACTTTGAGAGTTGCTATTCAGTGCAAGTTTCCTTCGGCTTTGCATACCGATCAGAAGTACTGCTCTTTTGAGGTAAGGGATAGTAAGGGATTTTAAGGGTTGTTATATTTTCCAGGTTCGTAATTTTTCTGACCTTCAAAAATTCTGGAAAAATTTGAAATGATATTTTGATGAGTTTTCTTGATTGTGTCCAAAAATGGTTATTTTTGGATGTATAGATTGAGAGTTATGAATTTTATGAGAAAAGACTATTTTAAAAGTAATCGCTTATAACTTCTTGTGGTTAACTCCAAAATTGATGAAATTTATATTGGGAGTATATGTATATGATAGGAGTATACTCTGTGAATTTCAGAATTTTTGAATAAAAGTACAATTTTTGATAAATATCTAAATATTCGACAGTTTTGGCCATATGAAAAATAGTAAATGACTTTTAAAAATTCTGAGAAAAATATATGTTCACTATGAGACTATATTATGCTAAATTCCAGAAAAAAAATATTTTTGGGGCTGATTTGGTATTTTTAATGAAAATGATCTAGTTATGAGTAAATGAATTAAATATGTTATATGAAGTAAGAAAATTAGAAAATATGATTTTATGGCTTGAGAATCATATATGAGTTATATGCAGATTTTTTATGAGGGTTTTGGTTATTGGTGATGAAATCTTAAGAGTTGGCATTTTATGATGATTAAATGTATTAATTAGTAAAGTGTAAATAATTTAAATAAATTGTTTATAAGGTTAGGAAATATTATTCTTTCAATATCATTATACCAAAATATTGGTATAAATTTTATTGTGGAATTTCTACCTTTTTCATGTCGAGTTACTATTCACAAGTTACTATTCATGAGTTACTATTCACGAGTTACTATTCACAGAAAAATTGGTTTCTTTTTCTGACCAAATTATCGTTGATTTATGAATATTGCTCTTGAAATTAAATTCATGTTTTGATCATATTATTTTTATTATCATATATAACATTTTTATAACCCTGATGTTGAATTTCTCTTTCACTTGAGTGTAAAGATGGGTAAATTATTGGTATGATCGTGACTGAGGAATATCTTTGGCCTGTAGTGCAAAGATGAATTGTTAACTGGTATGATCATGACCATTGAATTTATAATTGAATATCTTTAGCTTAAGTGTAAAGATGAATTGATTAACATGGTTATAATTATTGTTTATATAAATTCTGAAATGATTATATATTTGAGATATGAATATATTTGGCCTGTAGTGCAAATATGAACTGTTGAGCAATATCTTTGGCCTGTAGTACAAAGATAAATTGTTGATGAATATCTTTGGCCTGTAGTGCAAAGATGAATTGTTATCATGATTATAAACATGAACTGTAATTTGGTATAACCATGATCTTTGATATTTCAGGTAAAGACATGTGATGAAAATTATCTTCGTCCTGAATGCGAAGAGAAATTTAGAACTACAGTTATAATTATGAGTTATTCATATGATTGTGGACCAGAATTGTTGATTGATGTTACAGGGATAAAATATTGTTGATGGATTTTTAACATGGAGAAGATAATAGACTTTATAGTCTATTTGACTCTTCTAATGGATTGCTCGTTCCGCTGTAACTATGGTTGAAATTTTTATCATTTACCATATGTTCTAAATCTCTGATTTATTATTGATGAAGGTTATTGATAATTTAATTATCTTTAGTCATGATATTCTTTACTGAGCTAATTGTGCTCACCCTTTTGCTTCACAATTCCTTTCAGGTAATAAGAGTGTAGCTGGGTCGAGCGAGGGTAACGGGAAAATAGAACGGTGGTCTCTAGCTGTGGATGTTCTCCTGAAGCAGTATAGAAAAGTTTATTTAGTAGTTTTATTTGGTGAATCCAATAGGGTAAGGTGTACCCAACATTGGAAGGGTGGTTTGCCACTATCATATAAGATGTCTAACGACATACAACCTCGTGTCATCATAAGACAGGGATGTGCTCATCCACTTGCTGAGTATATATACGAGCACTACCTATATAATCTTGGTGTTTGTTTGAAGTATAATTCTCAATTAGAGACAGTAGAGATAATGATATGTCAAGAGAAGACTCACCATTGGGAAGAATATGATAGTAATCTTCTCGTTTTTCTTTGGGGTCTATTGGGTCAACCAAGGATAATTCTGTGGCCATATGATATCTATCATAACCTAGACGCATGCCCTCTCATGTACGAAGGTTTTCTTGAGCACTTCTCAAATATTCTAATTTCTAAAACAGTTTTTGACTATACCTTTGTGTAAGGTGTCATTGTGAGGTGATGTCCACGGTTGGAACATGAGTCACATTTGGTATATATTTGTATCCAAACTCACAGCATATGTGTTGTTGTATTTTGCACGATAATTGTTGTAATAAAGTTACAGTTATTTTCTGTACCATGTATTTGGCGACTCAGAATAGGTTGGATGGAATGGACCTATTTTGGGGTTGTTACAGTCGGAGGGAGATAGGGAGGAAGTGTTTATGCGAAGTCGCAGGGGGAGTCTCCGTCCATTCTATTTCGTTTCCAGTAATTTTTAATTGGGGCAAATTAGTCAGAAAATTGATTTTTCATTGTACGCTACACCAAGTAGCGTAAGGCCCTTAAAAAAAATCACCGTACGCTAGACGGTCTAGCGCATGGCCATTTATATTTTTTAATCTTCGCCCTTGATTTATAAAACGGACGGATATGATGCTATTTGTCCAAATTTCCTCCATAGCAAATAATTGTTATGGATCATATCCCTATATATATATATATATATATATATATATATATATATATATATATATATATATCGATAAATATTTGATTAAATTGAATTGTAACTAATATGAAAATATATGTCAAAAGACGGAATAAATTAAAGTTAAGTTCTTCTTAATTCTTATATATTCCAATTATATATATAAGTCACCACAATCATAATTCGGCTCAAAACTAATTAGGCTCGTAATAATTTTTCATTTTAAAAACAAATCATTAAGGGTCATTCGTTCCTTCACATAATATTACTCCTCATTAGGAAAAATATAAAAACAAGAGTGTTTCTACGTAGATTGGGATTTTGGACAAGAAAATTGAATCGAAAAAACAAAATTAATTTGTTGCCACGAACAATTGTACAGTACAATTAATTTGTTCGCGAGAATAAATTTATTTTATTCTTTCGAATCATTTTTTCTGTCCAAAATCTCTGTTCGGATTAGACCTGACAAAATATGGTTATAGATTGATTTTGATTTTTAAAATATGGTTAACCAACCATTTAAGAACTAAAACCATATTAACAATTTTTAGTATGTATAATGTGGGTTGGAACCATATGGTTATGATTAAAAACCATATTAATCATTTTAAGATGTTTTGACTTTTAAACAAAATTTTTTAAAAATGAAATTAATATATAATATAGATAGAGAGACGGATATAAGGGGTGGGTGGGTGGGTGGGTGGGTAGGTGGGGTGGGGGTGGGGTGAGTAGGGGTAGAGGGTGGGTGATGTATACATAATCGTTTAATATTAATTTTTTTAGAGTGGTGGGGGTGGGTGGGGTGTGTGGGGGTAGAGGATGGGGGTAGGTGGGGTGATGGGGGTGGGGTGTATACATAATCACACAATATTATTTTTTTGGTGGAGGTGGAGGTAGAGGTGGAGGTGGGGGTGGGGGTGAGGGTGGGGTGGGTGGGGTGGGGTTGGGTGGGGTAAGGGGTGTATACATAATCATATAATATTTTTTTTGGTGGGGGTGGGGGTGGGGAGTGAGTTGAGAGGGGGTGGAGGTAAGGGGTGTATACATAATCACGTAATATAATTTTTTGGTGGGGTGAGGTGGGGGGTGGGTGGGGTAAGGGTGGCGTGGGGGTAGGGGGTGGGGTAGGGGGTGGGTGGGATAGGGGGTAGGGGGTCGGGGTGGCGTGGTTGGGGTGGTATGGGCCGGGGTAGGTGGTGGGGGGTAGGGAGTGGATGGGTGGGGGTTGGGTATGGGTGGTGTAGGGGTGGGGGTATGGGGTGGGTGGGGGTGGGGGTGGGTGGTTGAGCTTATTCAATATGTAAATATGGGTGAAAAGATGTAAATATGGGTGGAAAGAACTTTTGATTTAGATTTAGAATAAAAAATGGGGCGGTTAACCGGGTTGGAACTATATTTCATTTTAAAAACTATGGTTCTAAATTTTAACCAACCCAAATAAATAAATATAGTTAACCAATCCATTTAATTCCAGTTAATATGGATTGACCCGACAGTTAACCAACTATATTGTCAGGTTTAGGTTGTGTTTGATAAATCTGGGAATTAAGATCTGAATGATTATGATGTCTTAATAAATTAGATCATCTGAATGGTTATGAGGTCTGAATCTAAAAAATTATTGATAACAAAAAAAGTAAGTTGTCTCTTAATGACACTATTTTACCATTTTAAAGGGTAAAATTTTATTTAATAATTTTAAATATTCAATTTAATAAAAATGAGTGCATAATATTGTTGAATATATTTATATAAAAAAAATTATCAAAAAAATTTCATTAAGAGGTACCTCTTAATTATTAAGATTTCATTTTCTGTCTTACCAATTAAGAGGCATTCAGAGGTAACAAAAAACAAAACAAACAGCATCATGCCTCTTAGCGAATAAGAGGCAATCCATTAAGAGACAATTAGATGTAAACAAACAGCACCTTAGTTCGGTTAAAATTATTATAAAAACGAATAAATGTTATTGAGACTTGAGTGTATGATGTGTCCGTTCCATTAGCAAAAGCAGATGCTCATATCAGCTTTCCCAACACTCGGCTTATCGTATTGGTCCTCAGATAAGCGAGCGAGGTGTGGCGACACTCATCTTAACTTTCTGTTTCAATATATACTACTCCAAATAGCAAAATTAGAAACTCAAAAATCCGTCTAAACATATACCAAAACTAAATAAAATTAATCTTCTTTGTATTTTTTATTTTTCCTCCAATAATCTGAAATTTATTTATTTATTTAAATAAATGGAAAACATGGCCTTTGTCACGTGGTAGCTTCCCATAAAATAACGCCTCTCCGTTTTCTTCGGCCTTCTTTCCTTCTCTCTCTGTATCTTTCTCTGTCTATACTCTATATATTTCTCTCTGTCCATTCGTTAGCGCATTGTTCTTCATAATAAGCCCTAGCTTCTGATTTTTGCTCCTTATAACTACAAGTCATATATATACAGAGAGAGAGAGAAAGTGTGGAGAGGAGAGAGTGTAAGTGCACAGAGAATTGCTGTATGTCAGTAAATTGTTTGACGCAATACTACGGCGGATTTGGTGAGCTTGCGAATCCCTTACAATGGCCTCAACTAAGAAAACGACGACGGTTTCTTGTCATGATGACACTTCTGCCTCCGTTCCTCGCCAGGCTGCTTCGTCCGCCGCCGCCGCCGAGGTGTCCTCTGATCGCCGAGACGATCAGTCGATTAATACAGCTGCCATTGCTTCCTTGATTCGACCTGATTCTACCGCAAATGCGTCTACTAAAGGTACTCAACTCCTCCTCCCCCTCTCTCTATATAAACATCTATATTATTAGTACCATATACATATACAAACGAATGTGTTCATACATCTCTACAAGATTGGTGATCTTGATATTAGATCTTGATGATTACTATCTTAGATTGCTTTATTTGATCACTTTTTTCTTTTGGTAGCTGATGGATTCCTTATTTTTGTTAACGTGTAAGAAGTGAGTGAAATTTTAGCTGTTTCTCTAAAATGTATCTGTATTTGATAGAGAAACTTTAGAATATCCAAAGTTCGTTTTGAGTCTATTTGACTCTATTCTTATTTATTTATTACATCTTGAAAATTGGAAATATTAAATTGATGTGAATTTCCATCCGAAATATATTGTATAAACTTGTTTCTTTAAAAAGAAAAGAATATTGTGTAATCTTGTTGAAGTTGTGGTGGAGAGTTTGATCAGTAAAATGTTTATTTATGTAGGTTGACCGCTGCTCATAAGTAAAATACAGTTTTTTGATTTTTTTTATTAATATTTTTGACAAGTTGAATAAGAAGCATTTGTTGGATGCTTATAAGTATTACATGAGTATTCAAAGTCTTAATGGACAAGAGTACGCAATTTCATTCCACCTTTAAAATACTCTCCTTGGCCTTGTGTGTGCTTTAACCAGTATTCTTTTTATTTTACAGTTGTCTACATTTAAGCATAACATCCCTCTCTACACACACTAAACAAACAAAAGGACATCAGGCTGTTAGATTCTCTATACCCCTGTAATCTGACCGGTGGTAACATATTGCAAGTACAATCAAACTTTAAAAGGAAAGAAGAAAGAAATGCAATGTCCGAATTTGTGTATGATTTGAGATTTTAAGTATGTATTTACCCAGGGGCAAGGGTGTCAACTGTCTTCACATTTTGCTTGGTCGAGTTGCTGCATTTCGATTATAAACTTTTAAGCTGACGATGATAATACTCGAAGTTTGACTTCACAATTTACTTCTGTTCTTCACTCTGCACTTAGATCTTGAGTATTTTTGTTGTAATTGTTAGTGATTTACTTGGGAGATCGAATGAGAAGATGCTACAACCGGATATGCGACATTCTGTGTTTTTATGTTTATTTTTTGTTTTCCTGTGCTCTCTCTCTCTCTCTCTTCAAGATTCTAGTTGTTTTCCTATTTCTTGTCATGTGGTTTACAGTTGGGATTGGGTTTCAATTGTTATGTTGTACTGTAGCAAGTTATTATTTTCTTTCTGTATTGTACTCCAAAATTGGAGCTCTGATGGTTAGTAACAAGATAATAATTGATTTTTTGTTATAATCCTGTTATGTTATTAGATTCAATCCGTATATATTGTTACCTTTATGTAAAGCAGTGCTAGATTTCTAGATCATATAACTACTGTTTATTTTGTAAATAATATAAGTTGTTAAATAGCAAATAATTTCTATGCTATTGATTTTGGCCTCAGTATTAAGTCATAAATTCTTATGAGTCATATTTGTTCACGTCTTTCTGAATTCATTATGAAAGCTTTCAAATTGATGTATACATAACATTTTTCTAAGCATTATTATTGTATGAGAATGAGGGGAGGACCTCCTTTGACCCTCATGTAAAGTAGATGTTATGCACTGTATTCTAAGATCAGTTGGTTTGTTCATGTCTTGCTTGTGCAGGAATCCAGATCATGCTAAGGGCTCAAAGTAGCCATCCTTTGGACCCTCTATCTTCTGCTGAGATCTCAGTTGCTGTAGCAACTGTCAGGGCAGCTGGAGCTACCCCCGAGGTTCTGATTCTGTTCTTGTTTTCTTTTGTTTTTGGATAAGCTACTATAAATTATGCAGTGTATTTCTGTTCAAAGTTCTTTACTATAAATTATAGTAGTTCCTGGTGAGTAATCACCTTATTAATAGCTTTGTAGCAACTGTAATTTTTTTTTCCATTTTTAGGTCAGAGATGGCATGCGGTTTGTTGAGGTTGTGCTGTCAGAACCAGATAAAAGTATTGTTGCATTGGCGGATGCATACTTCTTCCCACCATTCCAACCATCATTATTGCCTAGAGCAAAAGGAGGAGCTGTAATTCCTAGTAAGCTCCCACCAAGGCGAGCTAGACTAGTGGTTTACAACAAGAAGTCAAATGAGACAAGCATCTGGATTGTGGAGCTATCTGAAGTACACGCAGCAACTAGAGGTGGACATCACAGGGGAAAAGTAATTTCCTCACAAGTTATTCGAGATGTTCAGCCACCAATGGTATTTCCTTAATCTTTGTATTTGGTATCTAGTGCAGTGTTTAAATATAGAATTCTTCATTTGATGGTTGAATTAACTGGCTAATCTGCTGAAAGAAATGAACTCTATTGAACTAACTAAAGAATCTACCGATTCAATGTGTTATTTCAATTTCCCATTCGGCTAGTCCAGATGTGTAGTTTGAAGATTTTGATATGAAACTATCAAATAATGGACGTATGTGGAACTTGTATTGTGCATGTTGTTCTTTATCAGGCAACTGTATGAGAATACTTCTGTAATTGCTTGTACTGGTAGTGGTAGGGGAATGCTTTAGTATAGCAAAACTCTCTACAAATCTCTATCTTTTACTTCCACATCCAGCCTGTTTCTTATTAGGGTTTAATCTGGCCACCAAACTAGTTGACAAGAAGTAATGTAGAAAGAAAAACCAATACGTGTAGAAAGAAGAACCAATATGTGTTGAAAGAATATCGAATCTTGAAACAGGGATCAAAGAAGTGCTATATTTTGATTTGATATATTTGCTTGGCCATTATATTAGTTGTGTATATAAGTTTTTTAGCCTACATTATACCGTGCGATTGGAATTAACATTATATATGTTTTGCTTATTAAAAAATTGAAAACTAATAGTATGATTGTCAACTATCATTAACAGCTAGCTGACTTCTTAATGGATTTGACTTTTGAGTGTTTCGTCTGAATTCAACCGTTCCTTCGAAAATATAGGCTCTGTGTGCTCTTGGCTTTTTCTATTTAGAATTAATGGCTTTTAACTTAGAAGCCTGAAATCATCTCTTTATACATGGTTTAGTGTTTAGGACCCTGGGAAATCCTGAACAATGCTGTTAAGGTTTCGCAAGATTCCGGATTTAGTCGTGTTGTAAATTTAGCTCCACAGTTAGGAATATATATGGTCTGTGGTTTTATAGTATTTCTCAATTTAGGCAACTTGAATTTTCAGTCATAATTATATTTTCTGTTTAATTTCTTCTTTTACTATTGAAGGATGCTGTGGAGTATGCTGAATGTGAAGCAGTCGTAAAAGAGTATCCTCCTTTCCGGGAAGCTATGAAGAAGAGGGGTATTGAGGATATGGATCTTGTCATGGTTGATGCTTGGTTAGTTACAAGTTTTCTGCAAATATTTGGTGATGATTAAGTATTGAACCTATGCCATGCTAATCCACATTCATAAAATTTCAACAGGTGTGTTGGTTATCATAGTAATGCAGATGCTCCTAGCCGTAGACTAGCCAGACCACTTATATTCTGTAGAACAGAAAGCGACTGCCCAATGGAAAATGGTTATGCACGTCCAGTTGAAGGCATTTATGTGCTTGTTGATATGCAAAATATGGTTGTGATTGAGTTTGAAGACCTTAAACTCGTTCCCTTACCTCCAGCTGATCCATTGAGGAACTACACTGCTGGCGAAACAAGGGGAGGGGTTGATCGAAGTGATGTGAAGCCTTTACAAATTATTCAGCCCGAGGGTCCAAGTTTTCGTGTTAGTGGACACTATGTAGAGTGGCAAAAGGTAGTCTACTTCTTTGTTGAATAGGTTTTGTTAATATTCTTTTTCGTTGAGAAGTACATATTTAACAGTTTCCTTTTGTATTACTTGTTGGCAGTGGAATTTTCGAATCGGTTTCACTCCTAGGGAGGGTTTGATTATACACTCCGTTGCATATGTTGATGGGAGTAGGGGTCGAAGACCCATAGCCCATAGGTTGAGTTTTGTGGAGATGGTTGTCCCCTATGGTGATCCAAATGATCCCCATTACAGGAAAAATGCATTTGATGCGGGGGAAGATGGTCTCGGAAAGAATGCTCACTCTCTTAAGAAGGTTTGTCAATTCTTCACATTTGTCAAATTCAAAGCTTCTTGTATTTTATCTACTGACCTATCATCTGCTATTGTCAAACAAATCACTATGACAGGGATGTGATTGTTTGGGATATATCAAGTACTTTGATGCCCATTTTACAAATTTTACTGGAGGTGTAGAAACAATTGAAAATTGTGTATGTTTACATGAGGAGGATCATGGAATCCTTTGGAAGCACCAGGACTGGAGAACTGGCTTAGCAGAAGTTCGGAGATCTAGGCGACTCACAGTTTCTTTCATATGTACTGTGGCTAACTATGAATATGGTTTCTATTGGCACTTTTATCAGGCAAGTTGAATGTATCATTATGCGAACAACTTCCATTTACTTGTATGGTTTTGATTTTGCATAAACTCACTCTTAATGCTTCAAGTTCACATATCATACGGAGCACATTTAATTTGCAGCCCACCCTAACTTGTTTAGGATAAAAGGCAGAGTTGAGTTGATGTTTTAGAATCAAGACAAAGTGATCCCCTTTCCATTTAAAAAATTGCTACACATACACACAACATTATTCATCAGGATTGGTGTGTTTCTGGTGTTTTCCACTTCGCGAGGGTCTGTGAATGTTCTTTGTTGTAAAGTGTTTTGTTGTGAAGTGTTTAGCAATATCCTATTTTGTACTATATGAATTCATTTTGACTTTGTGCAGAGGATTTTCACTCGAAAGAGTGAAGACCGAAAGAGTAAATCTAAACTATTTCCATACAGCACCCAAAAAAGAAAATACTTCTACTTTAATTTTTTTCAAGAATTCCCAAATATGCATCTTCTTTTTTTTTTAGAAGCGTAAGTTCATAATATTCATCTTACTATTGCCAATGTTAATTACTATTACTATTAGTACAGCGGTGCGACTGGTTGTCAGCTTAATTTTGTCGGCACTTAATGTTAATCTGTTAATTATTTGTGATTGCAGGATGGAAAAATCGAGGCAGAAGTTAAACTTACTGGAATTCTCAGCTTAGGAGCATTGCAGCCAGGGGAATTTCGAAAATATGGTACGACAATTGCGCCAGGACTATATGCACCTGTTCATCAACATTTCTTTGTTGCTCGTATGGATATGGCTGTTGATTGTAAGCCTGGAGAAGCATACAATCAGGTATATACTTCCATGATCTTACATAGTTATTTTATATGTGAAAAAAAAATTAATAAAATTATCTGTAGTGTTGCAGCTTTATTTCTATATTAACGTCACTCTCTCACATGGTAATCTTAAGACTGACAACATATTTCAGTATGATACTAATATGCCATATCATATTATATGATTATATTCTTGCAACCCTAAACAGTTAAAGATAATCCCTTTTATTGCCAAGATAATTAGGACGTTCATGATTTTCTTTCTACATATTTACTCTTTAAAAATGTTATGTTTTGTAGGTCGTTGAGGTTGATGTTAAAGTTGAAGAACCTGGGAAGGATAATGTCCACAATAATGCTTTCTTTACTGAAGAAACATTGCTTAAATCTGAACTGCAAGCAATGCGTGATTGCAATTTTTTGTCTGCTCGCCATTGGATTGTAAGCATCCCTACATTGATAGTTATTTTGAACTATTTTGTAAATTTTGTTGTTGTTGCAAGTTTCTCTATCATTTGCCTCGTGTTTTCCTCTTGTTCATATCTTTTATGGGTGTTAATTGCCGGTGCTGTAGACCACCCATGAACCCACATGACACTCAGGTTGCTCCAGCATGATCCATCGACCATCAACCTGTGCGTACCCATTTCAGATGTAGGTTGATATGCTTTCAGATTCAGTCTGCACCGTCTGTTTTAGAGGATTTTCTGCGATAAAAAATTGGGATTGAAATTATGTTGTCATTTTAATATTTGTGATTTTTTTCTTATTAAATAAATAATTGATGGGAATGCGTTTTGGTCTACGTTCTTCTTCTTATTCTGCGTTTTGTCCCCTACCTCTTGCATTTAACTGGTGTAAGTCGGAGATTTTTCATGTTTATATTATTTATCATCCTGACTCTCGTGTTATCAGCGTAATTATGGATTTTCTTCTTTCTCTAGGTTAGGAATACAAGAACAGTAAATAGGACGGGACAGTTGACAGGCTACAAGTTGGTACCTGGTTCAAACTGTCTGCCTTTGGCAGGTTCTGAAGCTAAGTTTTTGAGAAGAGCTGCGTTTTTGAAGCATAATCTCTGGGTTACACCATATGCTCGTGATGAGAACTTTCCAGGAGGAGAATTTCCTAATCAGAACCCACGAGCTGGCGAGGGTTTAGCTTCCTGGGTTAAGAAAAACCGATCTCTGGAGGAAACAAATATCGTTCTTTGGTTAGTTTGGATGTTTATTTTCAAAATTATATATTGGGTGTTTCAAACAAATGGTATCTCTTCAAATAGTACTCTCATCTTTACTTATTTTCCTATTCCAGAGAATATATGTTTTCTGAGGCTTGATGCCAGTTAATATTGCATTTTTGTTATTATTCAAAAAGAAATGTTTCACATTTGCTACTGTCACAGCCTCAATTAGTATTCAGATAAGATTTTTTGCATCATATTCTGCTTACCTATTGTAAACGAGGGAGAGATAATATACTAGATGTTTTATGATTTCATAAAATATTTGACCCTAATTTAAGATTATTAATCAAGTTCACTATACTTGAAACCTTTTGAATTTACATATAATGAGATTGTCAGTGATTTTTTTAGAAAAGAAAGAGTTTATTTTTATGCTTATATTACTCTTTATTTGTTATTAAGGTATGTATTTGGGATCACACATATTCCTCGGTTGGAAGACTGGCCTGTTATGCCAGTAGAGCGTATCGGCTTTATGCTTCAGGTATGTTGTTGGAATCACTACTTATGTTCAATACTTCATTACTGTTCTGTCGAAACAGTGTCTGGATCTGAATTTGTCCCGGGTTAATTTTTCTCTTTTGTTTTCATGATCCACGGATGTGCTTATGTATATTTGTCTACTTACAATCATGTGCTGTTATATGACATTATTGATTGGAAAAAGAAATTTGACAGTTGCATTTGCTGAATTAAATGTTCTTTGTTCTTTTTGTTTTTTCACTTCTAAATCATTATTCCTTATGTTAATTTAGTGTCTTGAACATTGTCATCAGGTTCTAGTTTTCAACAGTTTCCTTCATTATTGTTAATCTAGGATATCATCTGTGTATGTGCTCTTACTTTCATCAAGAGTAACAGATATAAAAAGTGGTGTATTGGATGGGATTGGAGTATAAGAGTGATGGAGGGGAGCCAAATCAATGTTTTCTTATATTGAAGAGTAGTGTAAATTGTAATATTGAATTGCTAGTGTAAGGATTCGGATTCCCTTCTTGGCAGTATGTAATGAATTTTAGTATAAATATACTCCTTGAATTTGGTTGATTCACCATCTCAATTTATTTTTTTTTGGGAATGTTGATAATGATGTCTACTTACTAAAATTTGTGTTTGGAATTGTTGGATAAGTAATGGTAATTTCATTGTTTTTGGGTGCAGCCACATGGTTTCTTTAACTGCTCTCCTGCAGTAGATGTCCCACCTAATTCATGCGAGTTGGAAGTGAAAGATGGTAATACCAAAGATGGTGGAGAAACCAAGTCAATTTCGAATGGTTTGATAGCGGCCAAGCTTTGAAGGGACGATATTCTGGCCCAATCGCAACCTCTCCCTATATATATATATATATATATATATATATATATATATATATATATATCATATAGTAGAGATGGAAAATGGTGTTTAGTCCTTGTGAAAGATGTTCTTTTATCCATTTCCTTTAAATGTTTTTTGTACATTATGAAGTGCTGCCTGGAATTGTCCTGAGATTTAAAACACTACTTTTCGCTCCTTTGAATTGTCTCTTCGTTTGTATGGATTTATGACTTTAGACCTCTGATTTTTCTAATTAGGAGAGACGATTTCTCAATCTATGTCTTCAGCTGATGTTATTTGTCAGTCTTCAAAATTTTATGTACCTGCTGATTTGCTGTAATATACTTTTACCACTGGAGTTTTCTAAAGTATGTGTTGGTTAATTTTTAAAGAATAATTCTCGTATCTAAACTGTTTTTCTTTGTATCGGTTTTTTCAAGCTGGTTGGTCTGTTTGATAGTGTCAAATTAGGCGCTTGGATCCCGCTCCCTAATCTTCGAAATGTAGGAAAAATTGTCCACAAAAAAGTTGTTGAATACGATGAGTTGAAAAGGACTAAATAAAAATTGTGGAATCCGTATAAGAATACTTGACTGAAAATAGTATAATTTTGAAAATTAGTATCAAAATTTTATGTTAATAAATTAAATATTACCGTGCCAAATACAAACTTAAGTAGTAAAAGTAGCAAATTTCAACTAAAGTTGCATGTGCATGCCACGTGTATCAGAGAAAGTTGACATGTCACTTCTACGTTTATATGGGTTGACAACAGGGAAAAGTTGTAATTTTTTATATAAAAATTTATTAAAAAAATAACTTTATTAAAATATTTTTCTTAAAACTATATTTATTTAAACCTTTTTGATTTTATTTATAATTAAATTTGTTGGATATATATATTGGGAAAAAATAAAAAGAAACAATATTGGAAGAATATTTTGGTATATTAAAATTTGTTAATATTTTATTTATTTTTGAGTGCACTTAAAAAAATATACAAGCTAAATAAATTATTAAAAACAAACTTTTTATATAAAAAAATAAAAATAAAAATAAAAATATATTTAAATAGTAAAAATTTAATCCTAAATATAAATTGAGGTTGAATCGAGTGGACAAAAATATATTTTAACCCACTTTCAACGAGTACTAATAAAAAAGTATTCTACTGTTGTGACACTTCATTTGACCCCCAATTTATTTTCTATTTTCTATACGTTAACGCCAAACTCCCGAAGCTTTGTAAGAACGCGTGACCGGAGTCGGAAAATTCTCTGTTATCTTTAAACAAAGTGGAGTAGCAATTGATTAGGAGAAACAAGGCGGCATAGAAACCCTAATTCAATTCTTTATCATCCACACCATTCAACATACTAGAATAGAATAATCAGCAGGAGGAGAAGAAGATTTATAAATTAGTTGGAGAATTTCTGTCCTAGTCCTACCACCATTCAGAAGAAATATGGCTGATGAGGAAGAGAAGAACATCCCTGTCTCGGACCAACTCTCTCTCCAAATCCTACTAGCAGACCGAGTCACCAAATCAGCTCAGGAAGCCGAGTCATCCAAACTCGATTGCTCCGAACTCGCCAAACAGTCCGCTCAACTCGCTCTCCTCCTCCGATCCATCGCCCGACTCACCACCTCCTCTCAGTCGCAGTCGCAGTCTCAGTCTCAGTCTCAGTCTCAGTCTCACTCTCACTCTCTCTACGAACGCCCTCTTCGCCGTATTCTTGCCGATACTTCCAAAAACCTGGGCCGAGCCATAGCCCTAGTCCGCAAGTGCAAGCATACCGGCGTTCTCCGCCAAGTCTTCGCCATCACCACCACCGCCGACTTCCGCAAAGTCTCCAACCTCCTCGAATCCTCCATCGCCGATATCAAATGGCTCCTCTCCATATTCGACTCCGATTCCGGCACCAATCTATCTCTCCCCCCAATCGCCAGCAACGACCCCATTCTCGCTTGGGTCTGGTCTTCTATCGCCGCGGTCCAAATGGGTCAGCTCAAAGACCGGGTTGACGCCGCTAACGAACTCGCTTCCTTGGCTCGGGACAATAATAGGAACAAAAAAATCATAGTAGAAGAAGGTGGAATTGCACCCTTACTTAAACTCTTAAAAGAAGGCGCTTCTGCCGAAGCTGAAATTGCAGCGGCCACCGCTCTTTATAATCTAGGTACTGATCAGGAAAGGGTCCGGCTAATCGCCAGTGAGCAGGCAGTTCCGATTGTAGTCCGAGCAATTGGTGAGTCGCCCATGAGGGTTCAGGTTGTATTAGTGAATTTGGTTGCCATAATGGCGGAATTGGACCCCGTCGTACAGGAGGATTTCGGGAGAGAGAATGTAACGAGGCCATTAATAACTTTGTTGGGCATGGATATTGTTGTGGATGAACCTAAGACTACGTCAGGTAAGCCTACTAGTATACATTCACTTGTTCAGATAAATAAAGAAATATTTAAGAATAATTTTCATTCGAATTCTTCATCGTCCTTGTATTCTGATGGGAGTAGTAGAGGTGGACGGAAGGAGAGAGAAGCTGACTCACCTGAGGTGAAACTTAGGCTTAAGATTAGTTGTGCTGGGGCGTTGTGGAAATTATCTAAGGGAAGTTTGTTAAATAGTAGGAAAATCACAGAGACAAAAGCTCTGCTTTGTCTGGCAAAGCTCATCGAGAAGGATCGAGGCGAATTGCAAATTAATTGTTTGATGACAGTAATGGAGTTGGTTGCGGTTGCAGAATCCAATGCTGACCTTAGACGGGTGGCTTTTAAGCCTAACTCTCCCGCTGCAAGAGCGGTGTTGGAGCAACTTTTGAGAGTGATTAATGAGGAGAACAGTCCGGCATTGTTGATTCCTACAATAAAATCAATTGGGTCATTGGCCAGAACGTTTCCCGCAAAAGAAACTCGAATAATTGGTCCTTTAGTTTCCTGGCTGGGGCAGAGAAATGCTGATGTCGCCACTGAAGCTGCTGTTGCGTTGGGGAAATTTGTCTCTCCAGATAATTTTAACTGCGTGGAGCACTCAAAGGCAATAATTGAGTGTAATGGGGTACAACATCTAATGAATCAGCTGAAGAGCAATGATCGGGGTCATAAGCATGAACTTGTATTGCTGTGCTACCTTGCATTAAATGTTGGAAACAGCCAGGCCCTTGGACAAGAACGGGCATTGAGTGTAATTGAAGGGGCAGCTCGTTCTGCGGTGGCTCAGTATCCTGATTTGAGAGAATTGTTTGTCAAGGCGGTAAACCATCTCACTCTGTATCAGGCTGGAGCTCATACACATAGACACTCTTATGCACCATAATTGTTGTTTGTAAAACTTTTACATTATACAAGTATTTCTGCTTCGAACTATAATGTACTTGGCAGAGAGTCATCCATCGTAACATGAGGAAAGGAGGCTCATAATATCTTTAGATGGTTGTTCATATTACCAGTAGGTCATTCCTGTAAATGGGCTGATCTTTATCCTCACAGATATGAGTAAATGCCTGGTTATTGTGTTTGTCTGTACTTGAATGAATTGTCGAAGAAGAACCAAAATTTGTTACCTCCCATTGGGTTTCTCTCTCTCTCTGTCTCTCTTCTCCCTCCCTCTCTCTCCCCCCATCACGTGCACGCGTGCACACACACAAAAACTAGTCCACATTCAGCTGCGGTAATGGTCTTTACAAATGAAAGGACTTCATTTTAAAGCGGGTGAACTACGAAGAAAGATGAAGGTGGCATGTGATTTTTCAACAGAGTTCCTAAAATCCTTTACCAGATATGTAGTAAATAATCTTGAATTGCTCATATCACTTTGCTCAACTGTTTATGCCTGTATTTGACTAATTGTACTTGATCCTTACCAATTTTGTGCACTTTCAAAGCCAGTTTAAGCTCCTTACTGCTTTCTTCTTTTAGCAGATGTTTAAGTATGTTAGCAATTGTCTTTGGTGTAATATTTGTGAACTTTTGACTTATCCAACTAAACTTCAATTAATTTCATCTGTCTTATGATCTTATCCAATTCTGCACACATTCTTATCTATATAAAGCAGTGGTTTATCTGAACAGTGATGTCTTTCATCATGACCGTTTGATGGCATGCGAGATGCATTGACAATTGAGCGAAGACAAATTAAAGAGAGGTATTGTCAATTTGTTTGCTAGTTTGCCAAAACCTTTTAATTTTTTATTTTCCTTTCAAGTTGTCATCGATCGAATATTCATACATTGAGGTGTGTTTGTAACCCATTCAGCTCTGATTCCATTGGCCTTTTCAATTTAAGAAATGAAATGCTTTATTTCATTTCTCTTTTTGCAGTGAAGTATTTTAGATAGAGCATCTGCCATCATTTGCCAGCTTCCATGGTGGAACATATGTTTTTATAGTTATTCACTATTTTTCTGAGGATATGCACTGGAAAAAAGTCTGGAATGCTATTGACTACCCGTCTTATAAATCATTGATTCAGCTTATGTTCATAGGATTAAGGGCACAAGTCACAGTGACAATCTGTGGAACATGTTTCCCTTGCACTCCATTTGTTAATTCAAAGGCTCACTCCTTTGCCCTTTTCTTATGACCTCATTACCTCTTTAGGAAGACAAGTCCTTGGTTTCATGGCACTTTCTGGCCACTGGATCATAAGGAGCATAATTAACAGAAAGAACATTACTGTTCTTTGTCCTGTACCTAATTAACCTAGTTTGTTGACTACTTGAATTAATGGTTTTCATAAATTCAGGTAATGTAGTGAGATGAACAAAGTGCCTGTAGCTCAGTGGATAGAGCGTCTGTTTCCTAAGCAGAAGGCCGTAGGTTCGATCCCTACCTGGCACGTTAATTACTAGTTATTGTCTTTATTTATTTATTTCCAAAAAACATTATTTGCAGTAAAAAGTTGAAATACTTCTTTTTCCTCCCAATTTCTTTTACAAAAATGATATTTTGATTGTAACTGTGATATCCTAAACGTGGAAGTGTAAATATGACAGAGTGAAGGGTGTTTTATCCCAGTTCCTTTAAGAGATCTTCCCTTATAGAGACATTTCAGTCTATATTAGTAATTAGGTGTTTAGAAATGCTTGTGCATTTCAAAAGTTAAAAGAATCCTGCCACCAGGTGCCCCTAACACACATATTAAGTTGCATCTATCAATAAATTAATTGAATGAAATGATTTCGTGATGAAGTGTCCTGATTGTTCAGGTCATTAAGAGACATGGTTACTGCAGTACTGCAACTAGCACTTCACATAAATGCCTTGGCGATTTATGCATGTGCGGTTAACATGTGTTATGATTGATGCATCTTAACGATGTCAAAATGTAATTTTGAAACACAACTAGTGCTAGTGATGGCACATGGAGGAATAAGGATTATCCTCTGAAAGCTGTGTTCAATCATTTCATAATTGTTCCAAATGGTAGATAGCAGCAGCAAAGGCGACTGCAAACTTCTGAAGTTAAATCTCTCCCTAAGTAAGTAGCTTTAGATGATGCTTTCCAAGTGATTAACCGACAAAAGTCGTGCATTCTTGTAGACATGTATAACATACTTCTCTGTAGCTGATTATAGTTTTGCATTTATAAGTAATGTCCAAAGAATGGCTCTTTGGCTTACCCCTTTTCTTGTCATCACATTTCAATTTTGTCCTTTTAACATTAACATTTACTCCCTTGGTTCCACAAAAAAAAACCTTATCTTAACTTTCTGAAGTTGGGTCACAAAATTATTCCCAACTGTAAAATTGATTTGATTATGTTAGTTTTGGAAAAATCAATTTTTGTAATTAGTAATACTTTATAGATAGTTTACAGTAGTTACGTTTGCACTAATAATATCAAACGAATTCATATAATTATGAATTTTAAAAATTATGTTATTAACTTCAAAAGGTCAAAATTGGAGTCTTTTTTGTGGAACAAAGGTAGTATTTCACAAGTGCAACTGATCTAATATATATTCTCTGCCTATATTTCTATTTTGAGTTATTATTTACCTTCCATAACCTTAATTTGTTATTTCTCTTCACGGTTAGAACCATCTACCTTCACAGGATTCTGAAAACAGTGTTCCAACACATTTTATTATGGAATAATTGACTTGCAGGAGAGCTACATGCCAATGCAATTTGGATCAAACAAATTGTAACTTGTATAATGCGGTGTGTAGACTATTTTCCTGACTTGCCTCGGACAGGAAAGTATACCATTGTCGAAATTCAGAATGTCCACCATTTTGCAATGTACTACTTTGAGGTATTGTGCCGTATAGAGAATGATAGAACAAGGATGGTTGACCAACTTTAATTGTTTTCACATGTAGGGCGTATAAATTATCAATGAAACTTGGGGGCTCTCCAATTCTGGTAAGGTTTGAGGATATATGTCTGTCAAGTGGTTTGGTTTTGGGTTTTGGGTCTATATAATAAATTATTATCATGCTCTACATGTATATTGATGACGACCTTGCGATTAGTCTATTCCCGGACAAGGACAATTTGTTGAAAACCTTTCTCGGGTTGAGAGGATAATGAGATTGGCCCCATCGCTTTGACATCGCATCATCGATATGATGCGTCAACTTTCAAGTTGTTGCCCTTGTACTTGCTATCCGGACCTTTCTTTCTGAGAATTTTCTCATCTCAGGAATATTTCTTGAGGAGCTAGGGAGGAGGCGAGGCGATTAACCAGGTATGGTTCAAGTTTTGACCGGCTATGTTCTCTCATTTCTAACCAAGAATATTGAGGAAGTATATTGTAGTTTCAAGTATCCATATCATAAGAACAAGGACAATTTTTTTTTATCTTGCATGATTAATTTTTCCTCGTAACAGAAATATAGTACTCCCTCCGTCCCTATTTAAATGACGTTTTAGAGTTTTTTATTTGTCTCTAATTAATTGACGTTTATTCAAATTTAGGAGAATTAATGATAATTTTTTCAAAATTATCCCTCATTACTCTATCTATTTTTTTGGTACTTTAAACTCTTGTGCTATGATAAATTAATGATTTAAGGGTATTATAGACAATTAAGTATTATATTTAATAATTTTTAATTATTATCTTAATTTTTATGTTCATCTTTAAAACGTCATTTAAATAGAGACACGAAGGAGTACTTGATTAATGCTTTGAAATAGTACTACATATGCTAACATGCACGACAACTTAGCAATTAAAATAGGAAATTGAATTCGCCTTTAAAAAAAAGCAAAAAAGATTCGTATTATATGTAATAATTACATGTTGAATGACAGACTTGTGTCATGTTAGTGGTAATATTTCATGTTAGTACCGAGAGCAATACTCATAGACGTAGTCATATCATACTATAGGTTGGTTTATTACTAACACCCTCAAGACTATAACCAACCAAAATATAGATAAGGTGCATTTAATTGGTTGGACGTGTAGTTTGCTGAAGGCAACTAACAGCCATTCAAGCGTAGTACATTATTTAAGCCACGTGTAAAAGGTTCCTATCCTTAATTTTGAAGCCAAATGAATAAATAATCTCAGGGGATTTGGATTATGACAAACCTAGCTAGCTATCTAGCTAAGCTAGGCTGGCCACTTCTTCTGTCTTAAAATAAGTGTCACGTCACCATTTATTTATTTATTTAGTTATTTTACGATGAAAATAATTGTAAAGCAACTCAAAAATAATATAAATTTTCCTTTAAGAAATTGCATTTTGTTCCCATTCTACACAATACACATAAAAATCATTTAGAGTTGCGGATTGAGTACTGTGAGTCAACTTCTTGATAGCTAGGAGCCTCGGATTAGGATGATCATCCTTAATTTCAAAAGAGTTGCAGCCTTAATATCGAAGGGCAAGTGATAAACCCATCTATTACTCCATCCGTCCCTTAATATAAGACGTTTAAAAAAAATTATTCTTTAATATATGACGTTTTAGAATTTTAAGTAAGTATTAATTGTTTAGTTTTCAATATTACTCTAAGTATTAACTGTAACTTTAGTTCTTTCACTATTTTTTACTCAATAAATAATAATATTTTTTTAATACAAGGGCAATATAGACATTTGATATTATATTTAATGTTATACAATCATTTTTTTAATACATGTGCATAACTCTAAAAAATCTTATATTAAGGGACAGATGAAGCAGTTATTATATCTTAACCATATCATGAGATGTATAACTAGAAAGGGAAAGGATAATTAAGTTGTAAGAAGTTCTTGATTGATGAGTTTATATGAGTGACGAGATTTCTTCTTTTTTCTTTTTTTTTATTGTTTAATTTGCTGATGCGGAACAGACATGATCACGAGTCACTAGTTAATTCATTGTCCTTCATTATAGATAAGATAATTAAAGGTGGAAAAGAAACTTGTGGACAATTAGATTCATCTGAAATCTAAACTTAATTTTGAAGGCCGCATTATTGACTGTTATCAGCAAGTAAAGTTGAGCTCTACCTTCTTTTCTTTTTTCCTTTTTTTTTTGTGGGGGGGGGGGGGGGGGCGTTAATCCCTTGAATACAGATTAGTGAAGGAAAGAGAAACATTAGAAACAATGGAACAGTATGAACCACTGACAGAATATTCCACCGCTAAAACTGTAAAAATCTTATTTCAACTCTTAAACCAATACAGTATCTACAAATAAAAGAGAGAGGGAGGGAGGGGGGTGAAATGTCTTTATTGCCAAAAGAAATAAGAAGAGGGAAAAAAACAGGAACAACTAAAATATGCTCACCTTTAAACCTTTCAGCAGGAACCCTGTGCTATCAACATCTGTGCGTGTTGAGAAAAACTTACGGTCTATATCTGATGAAAGATATCCAGGTTTTCCACAACTAGATCTTCCGACAGCGACGTTAGTGGATAACTATAGGCTTCTGAACTGTGAGTCACGACCTGTCTTTCCCACTGATTTGGCCTCGGTGATTCTTCAGATTTGATTCCACTAAATTGAAACAATGATTCCAAATTGTTCCCAGCATCCCATGAGAAGCTACTACCATTTTCCACCATGTTGTTCAACTGAAATCCGGCAGTAGCACTGCTGTTTACGTTTGAACTATTACTTGAACTTTCCTTGCCTTCATTGAACAAGAATGAACTCATTGTGGAAACAGAATTGTCTGAAAATTCTGTTTTCGCCATGCCTCGGAGGTCAAAATTTGTTAAATTTGGCATTGAAATGAACCCAGAGTTGGGTTTGGCTTCAAATTGATTTTGGTCATAGGAGGATCTTTGAGTTTGCTCATATTCCACCAAAAGATTGGAATTGTATCCAGTCGGATCAATTCTTGCTTGGAATTCGAGTAAGAACAAAGGATCAAAGTCTGTTTTGCTCATGAAATGCTCCCCTGAAGCTTCTGTTAATACTCCAGTACCGTAACTGTTATAACATCTTTTGTTCACATCATGAATTGGTTGCTCTGTTTCAGCTGAAGTTGATGCAGTTTCATTAGTTTGTGGCTGTGGTGATTGAAGTGAACCTTTATCTGCAAAATTCTTCTCACTGTTGGCTCTAACTTCTTTTTCACTTAATGGCTTGTGGGTGTTGGGATCAATACCTTGCTTCATTAGCTTCTTCTTCAAACACGAGTTCCAGAAATTCTTGATCTCATTATCTGTTCTTCCGGGTAATTGTACTGCGATTTGAGCCCACCTGAAATTAATGAACAGTACCCACTTCCAATTTTCCACCAAAAATTCAAACTTTAATTATTATTCATCAATATTTGATCAAATTCTTACCTGTTTCCAAGAACTTGGTGGAGACCAAGTATGAGATCCTCCTCCTGTTGTGAGAACATTCCTCTCTTAAGATCAGGCCTCAAGTAGTTTATCCATCTCAGTCTACAACTCTTTCCACACCTTTGCAAACCTGCATGAACAATAACAATTATACTGACATCAATGCTACATATATACAATCATAGCTCTACAACTGAGAAAATGTGAAGCAAGTGAAAGTTTTACCAGCTAATTTAGGAACAGAGCTCCAGCAACCGACACCAAATCTAGTAATGTAATTGAACAGTTTCTCATCCTCTTCGGGTGACCATAGACCTTTCCTCAACTTTTGCTTTACGCAACAAGAGTGGCGACCCATTAGCGATCAAAGAAGTTGTTATATAAAACTCCAGTTAACAGTTATGGTGTGATAGCTCCAATGTTTCAGGTTGGGAGATTATATATATATATATATATAGAGAGAGAGAGAGAGAGAGAGAGAGAGAGAGTAGTTTGTTATGATTTTTGAATGGACAGAATCAAGAATAGTTCTTGTGTAGATTTAAAGAGGAGCGGAGATACATAATCATTCTTAGAATTCAAGTCAACAGAGGGAGGCAGGGAGAGAGATGAAGAGAGGACTCTGGAAATTAAGTGGGTTTTACGCAAATCTGGTTCTGCTTTTGCATTAGAATGGATTGGGTTTTAAGATATCTTTTTATCTCTAAATAAGAAATTATGGATGAGATTTATTTATTCTCTATAAACATGTACTTCTTACTACATACTACTCCAACACAGTTGGTACATGGAGTATTTATTATGCTTATTAATTATATATACCCTTGATAATTGTATGTTCAACAATTATATATGACAATACAGATACATATTGTCCTAGGTCAATATTATTACTTAAATATAATAGGGTATGGTACAATAATGGAAACTTATATATATATATATATATATAGAGTCCGGATCCAGTCCGGGATCCCGGACTCTATAAAATCCGGACCTTTATTTTTATTTTTTTTTTGCTTTTTTTATTTTTTGAAACAACTAAAAAAAAAAAAAAAAATTTTATGGAATTGAAATTTTTTCATAATAAAGTGTTTTGGGCGTGATTTGGGTACGTATAACAAAATATGGTAGTACAGTCTGTGCAGACTGTACCACCACTTTTTGGTATAGGTATTCAAAACACACCCAAAACATTATATTATGAAAAAATTTCAGTTTCATAAAATATTAAATATTTTTTTTTAGTTGTTTTGAAAAAAAAAAGCAAAAAAAAAAAAAAAGGTCCGGATTTTAAGAAAATCCGGACTCCCGGACCGGATCCGGTGTGTATATATATATATGTGTGTGTGTAGGTATCCATCCACAGCAATCTGTTGTTGGGAAGCAACCCATTTTGGCCCAGCAGATACAACCTGTAGCGTCTTATAAAAATAAAATAAAATTCTAACAAGTTGTAGCGGCTAGGCCAAAATGGGTTGTTCCTCAACAACCGATTGCTATATATGTAATCTTTTTTCAAGGCTCTATTTAGGGATGTAGTACAAATACAATAAATTCTCATAATCAATCAAGTACGATGAAAATTATAATATCAATAAATATTGATTTTTCATCCATTTTCTTTTAAACATCCATTTTCTTTTAAGTTGTTCAGAAGAAAAATAAATATTGATTTTTCATTTGGTTCAATATCATAACTTAGTGGAATTCAATATCTAGTACTACATCCGTTTCAAATTATAAGATACATTGATTTTTAAAAGTTATTTAAAATAATTTAAATTTTAAAATTGACATAATTTAACAAAAATTATGAAATAATAAATTTTACATTGGGTAGTACATTTTGAATAATTTACAAATTTTATGATTATATTGTCTAAAATTAAATTTTATTTCTATTTTAAAATTAAAAATGTCTTAAATTGATTTTGAAAGATCAGTAATGATCTTATATTTTAAAATGGATAGTATATGGTATGTTGCTGAATTCTTATTTTATAAGTTTGAAAAAGAAAATTTAGACGTTGCCTATTTCACAACCTCAAATTTAATTGAGCGGAATCATTTAATATGGTCTTTTAATGAACTATTTTAGTTGAGGGTTGTTTGTTTAGAGCCGAATGAAATTGAATGGTTGAATGATTGAATTGGTCAGTCAATTAATGTATTTGTTTTGAATAAAAATTGTCTGAATGATTGAATCGATCAAATTTTTGGGCTGAATGATCAAGTTAAATTTTTTTGGCTGAATGGGTTGAATGTTTGCTGAATGAAATATTTTATATTTATTTTTTTTATAATATTAACTGTGACAACCCCAAAATAGGTCCATTCCACCCAACCCATTCTGAGTCGTCAAATACATGGTACAGAAAATAACTACAACTTTATTACAACAATTGTCGTGCAAAATACAACAACACATATGCTGTGAGTTTGGATACAAATATATACCAAATGTGACTCATGTTCCAACCGTGGACATCACCTCACAATAACACCTTACATAAAGGTATAGTCAAAAACTGTTTTAGAAATTAGAATATTTGGAAAGTGCTCAAGGAAACCTTCGTACATGGGAGGCCACGCGTCTAGGTTATGATAGATATCATATGGCCGCAAAATTATCCTTGGTTGACCCAATAGACCCCAAAGAAAAACGAGAAGATTACTATCATATTCTTCCCAATGGTGAGTCTTCTCTTGACTTATCATTATCTCCACTGTTTCTAATTGAGAATTATACTTCAAATAAATACCAAGATTATATAGGTAGTGCCCATAGATATACTCAGCAAGTGGATGAGCACAACCATGTCTTATGATGACACGAGGTTGTATGTCATTAGACATCTTGTATGATAGTGACAAAACACCCTTCCAACGTTGGGTTCGCCTCACCCTATTTTCTTCACCAAATATAATTACTAAATGATGACCACCGTTCTATTCCCTTGTTACCCTCGCTCGACCCAGCTACACTCTTATTACCTGAAAAGAATTGTGAAGCAAAAGGGTGAGCACAACTAGCTCAGTAAAGAATATCATGACTAAAGATAATTCAATTATCAAAAGCCTTCATCAATAATAAATCAGAGATTCAGAACATATGGTAAATGATAAAAATTTCAACCATAGTTGCAGCGGAACGAGCAATCCATTAGAAGAGTCAAATAGACTATAAAGTCTATTATCTTCTCCATGTTAAAAATCCACCAACAATGTTTTATCCCTGTAACATCAATCAACAATTCTGGTCCACAATCATATGAATAACTCATAATCATAACTGTAGTTCTAAATTCCTCTTCTCATCCAGGACGATGATAATTTTCATCACCTATCTTTACCTGAAACATCAAAGATCATGGTTACACCAAATCACATTTCCTGTTCATAATCATACTAATAACTTCATCTTTGCACTACGTCCAAAGATATTCATTTGTATCACCAGTTGGTCATGTTTATCTCAACATCTGCTCATCTTTGCACTACTGGCCAAAGATATTCAACAACATATCATCTTTACACTACGGGCCAAAGATATTCATCAACAATTCATCTTTGCACTACAGGCCAAAGATATTCCTCAACAGTTCATATTTGCACTACGGCCAAATATACTCATCAACAGTTCATATTTGTACTACAGGCCAAATATATTCCTCAACAATTCATATTTGCACTACAGCCAAATATATTCATCAACAGTTCATATTTGCACTACAGGCCAAATATATTAATATCTCAAAGAAATATATAATCATTTCAGAATTTATATAAACAATAATTATAACCATGTTGATCAATTCACCTTTGCACTTAAGCTTAAGATATTCAATTATAAATTCAATGATCATGATCATACCAGTCACAATTCAACTTTGCACTACAGGCCAAAGAGAACCCTAGTCATGATCATACCAATAATCTACCCATCTTTACACTCCAGTGAAAGAGAATTTCAACATCAGGGTTATAAAAATGTTATATATGATGATAAAAATAATATGATCAACATATAGTTTTAATCTCAAGAGTAATATTCGTAACTCATGAATAGTAACCCCGACACAAAAGATAGAAATTCTATAATAAAATTCATACCAATATTTCGGTATAATGATATTGAAAGAATAACATTACTTAATTTATAAACAATTTATTTTAATTGTTTACACTTTACTAATTAATGCATTTAATCATCATAAAATGCCAACTCTTACAATTTCATCATCAATAACCAAAACCCTCATCAAAAATCTGCATATACCTCATATAGGATTCTCAAGCCATAAAATCCTATTTTCCAATTTTCTTTCTTCACAAAACATATTTAATTCATTTACTCATAACTAGACCATTTTTATGAAAAATACCAAATCAGTTCTAAAAATATTTCTTTTCTGGGATTTAGTATAATATAGTCCCATAGTGAACATATATTTTTCTCAGAATTTTTAAAAGTCATTTACTATTTTTCATATGGCCAAAATAGCCGAATATTTAGACATTTATCAAAAATTGTACTTTTGTCTAAAAATTCTGAAATTTACAGAGTATACTTCTATCATATACATGTACTCCCAATAAAAATTTCATCAATTTTGGTGTTAACCACAAGGAATTATAAGCTGTTACTTTTAAAATAGTCTTTTCTCATAAAATTCATAACTCTCAATTTATACATCCAAAAATCACCATTTTTGGATACAATCAAGAAAACTCATCAAAATATCATTTCAAATTTTTCCAGAATTTTTGAAGATCAGAAAAATTACGAAACTGAAAATCATAACAACCCTTAAAATCCCTTAATATCCCTTACCTCAAAAGAGCAGCACTTCTGACTGGATATCAGATATGACGCTGAAAGAAACTTGCACTGAAGAATATCAACTCACCAAGTATCAAAATACTCACAAAATACACTCAATAATCTAGAGAGAGAAAGAGAGAAAGCTTATGTTTCTGGTGTGATTTTCAATTCTAACTTAGCCCTCTATTTATAGGAAAATTTTGGTAGGTTTGACCTGCAACCTGATGGCTTTACCTGCTACTATTCCCACCCACCACATTTGAAATATAATTCAGCACATTTCTTCACCAACCACAAGTGGGGCCCACCAATTCTAGAATTTTCCACCAAAAATGATTTATAACCTGATTTCTGAATCAGCCATCTCTTAAAATTCATAACAAATTATACGTTCATTTTTAACGGTTCAAAATTTGTGGGCATATACTCAACTTATATATGTATAACATATCCAAAAATTACCACGATCCAACGGTCGGATTAAAAATTATAACCCCCGCAAAATATCTCAAAAACCCTGATTTTTAATACCTCCATTCCGATAAAAATACTGATAAAAACCTCAACATTAACTCCTTTATTTTTAACCACAAAAATATATTCTTCATTTATATCCACATAAAATAAATATTTCCTTATCATATGAATCAATAATTAATTATTCACAAATAATATTACAGAATCACATTTATGACAACCAGGCCGTTCCCAGGAAAGAGGGGGCTTTCCAATAAGGATTTCTCCTTACTGGCGCGCAATTAGATGACCAAACCTCTCCTTAGACAGAACTTTCTAGACATTGCCAATAATGCTATCTAATAATACTATTCAAATAATATGAATTATTGATCTGATAATGGGAAATACTGTGCAGCAACAATTATTGAACAATAATAATACAAAATTTCAACGTAGCAATTTTTGAATCAATAAAATAAAATATTGAACAGTAATTACTGTAACAATTATTGAGTAGTGCCTTCTTACGTAAGAATCAATAATTTCAAAAATACTATGCAATACCGTGTGCTACTGTGCAATAACGCGTATTACTGTATTTTAACCACCGGGTATTCCAACAGTGTTAACGGTAACAACTACGCCGTTATTTGTAAAAACTCAAATTTGTCGTTTTCTTCACCCGACAGTTATTCTGTTATGGGGCCCACAAATGGCTGCGCCGTCGTACGAATATTCTCCGACAGAAAGAATATTCCACGACCAAACGAATATTTCCCGACAACAATGATTATTTTATAACCACTTGCTTATTTTGAAAAAAAATCATATTTCACTCATAACTTTAAATTTTTATCAATTTAACCATTTACTGAATAGTAATTATAAGAAAAATTGAATACTTTTATTTCATAAAATTCGGGGTCTTACAATCTCCCCTCCTTATGAAATTTCGTCCCCGAAATTTACGTACCTGGTATTTCGAAGAGTTGAGAATACCTTGCTTCTATTTCAGATTCTATCTCTCAGATCATCATGATTTCTCCATTGCTTATCTCCCATGATAACTTCATTTGGGTTCCTCATTTGTTGGGAAGTCATGACAACTGCCATCCCTCGAACTACTCGGCTTTGACTTGTCTGGAGTAGCATTTGGCGTTATCATTACCGTTGGAATATACCTTTCTATAGGACATATTCCTCCCTCAACTGCCTCTTCGTACTCCTCATTCATGATCTGAATCATCAATCTTCGATCCATATCGGATTCAGGTTGACCGCTATGTACAGGGTAATTCAAAACTCGATGTTGGGTTCTCCCAATTGCTTTTCAAAAAGAGAAATTCATATCATCTATTTTAGCCTTCTTAGATCGAACATCTCTTTCCACAATATCCACGTGTCGTGCGGCTTTTGCCCATGCATCACTTATTCTCACTCGTTCAGTTTTTTCTTCTCTCAGCTCAGATTCTATTTTTATCATCTTATACTCTGCCAAAGAATGCTTCTGTTCAAGCATCACATATCGGGTAACACAAGCTTGAATTATTGCATCCTTTTGTTCCACGACCGCCTGTCGTTCTTCTGCCTGCTCTTCTAACTCATGAATACGATTTTGAAATTCTATATTTTGATCATATAATACCTCTAATAAACTCTCCTCTGGTACTTCTTCTTCCTCTTCTTCCTCAGTCTCAGCTGTTACCTCTGCGACTATCTCGGGTGTAACTATCAATTCTTCACTCACCACATGGATATCTCTAATTCCTTCTTCGTCTGACATCACATTATCACGGTTAGTGATTAGAGATATCCCCACAGTCTCATTCACTCCATTTTTAGCATTCTCAGCTGCCATTCTCAAATACTGCCATAAAACAAGGGTTAATTAAACAAATTAACATATCACATAATATCCCAATATTATGACTGACCAACAAATAAGCTTAGGTAGGACACACTAGCGAAGGATTTACTCATCTCTCCCCTCCTAGTTGTATTCCTCGATCTCCGCCAGAGATCATATCCCTAAGCTCTGATACCACCTGTGACAACCCCAAAATAGGTCCATTCCACCCAACCCATTCTGAGTCGTCAAATACATGGTACAGAAAATAACTACAACTTTATTACAACAATTGTCGTGCAAAATACAACAACACATATGCTGTGAGTTTGGATACAAATATATACCAAATGTGACTCATGTTCCAACCGTGGACATCACCTCACAATAACACCTTACATAAAGGTATAGTCAAAAACTGTTTTAGAAATTAGAATATTTGGGAAGTGCTCAAGGAAACCTTCGTACATGGGAGGCCACGCGTCTAGGTTATGATAGATATCATATGGCCGCAAAATTATCCTTGGTTGACCCAATAGACCCCAAAGAAAAACGAGAAGATTACTATCATATTCTTCCCAATGGTGAGTCTTCTCTTGACTTATCATTATCTTCACTGTTTCTAATTGAGAATTATACTTCAAATAAATACCAAGATTATATAGGTAGTGCCCATAGATATACTCAGCAAGTGGATGAGCACAACCATGTCTTATGATGACACGAGGTTGTATGTCATTAGACATCTTGTATGATAGTGACAAAACACCCTTCCAACGTTGGGTTCGCCTCACCCTATTTTCTTCACCAAATATAACTACTAAATGATGACCACCGTTCTATTCCCTTGTTACCCTCGCTCGACCCAGCTACACTCTTATTACCTGAAAGGAATTGTGAAGCAAAAGGGTGAGCACAACTAGCTCAGTAAAGAATATCATGACTAAAGATAATTCAATTATCAAAAGCCTTCATCAATAATAAATCAGAGATTCAGAACATATGGTAAATGATAAAAATTTCAACCATAGTTGCAGCGGAACGAGCAATCCATTAGAAGAGTCAAATAGACTATAAAGTCTATTATCTTCTCCATGTTAAAAATCCACCAACAATGTTTTATCCCTGTAACATCAATCAACAATTCTGGTCCACAATCATATGAATAACTCATAATCATAACTGTAGTTCTAAATTCCTCTTCTCATCCAGGACGATGATAATTTTCATCACCTATCTTTACCTGAAACATCAAAGATCATGGTTACACCAAATCACATTTCCTGTTCATAATCATACTAATAACTTCATCTTTGCACTACGTCCAAAGATATTCATTTGTATCACCAGTTGGTCATGTTTATCTCAACATCTGCTCATCTTTGCACTACTGGCCAAAGATATTCAACAACATATCATCTTTACACTACGGGCCAAAGATATTCATCAACAATTCATCTTTGCACTACAGGCCAAAGATATTCCTCAACAGTTCATATTTGCACTACGGCCAAATATACTCATCAACAGTTCATATTTGTACTACAGGCCAAATATATTCCTCAACAATTCATATTTGCACTACAGCCAAATATATTCATCAACAGTTCATATTTGCACTACAGGCCAAATATATTAATATCTCAAAGAAATATATAATCATTTCAGAATTTATATAAACAATAATTATAACCATGTTGATCAATTCACCTTTGCACTTAAGCTTAAGATATTCAATTATAAATTCAATGGTCATGATCATACTAGTCACAATTCAACTTTGCACTACAGGCCAAAGAGAACCCTAGTCATGATCATACCAATAATCTACCCATCTTTACACTCCAGTGAAAGAGAATTTCAACATCAGGGTTATAAAAATGTTATATATGATGATAAAAATAATATGATCAACATATAGTTTTAATCTCAAGAGTAATATTCGTAACTCATGAATAGTAACCCCGACACAAAAGATAGAAATTCTATAATAAAATTCATACCAATATTTCGGTATAATGATATTGAAAGAATAACATTACTTAATTTATAAACAATTTATTTTAATTGTTTACACTTTACTAATTAATGCATTTAATCATCATAAAATGCCAACTCTTACAATTTCATCATCAATAACCAAAACCCTCATCAAAAATCTGCATATACCTCATATAGGATTCTCAAGCCATAAAATCCTATTTTCCAATTTTCTTTCTTCACAAAACATATTTAATTCATTTACTCATAACTAGACCATTTTTATGAAAAATACCAAATCAGTTCTAAAAATATTTCTTTTCTGGGATTTAGTATAATATAGTCCCATAGTGAACATATATTTTTCTCAGAATTTTTAAAAGTCATTTACTATTTTTCATATGGCCAAAATAGCCGAATATTTAGACATTTATCAAAAATTGTACTTTTGTCTAAAAATTCTGAAATTTACAGAGTATACTTCTATCATATACATGTACTCCCAATAAAAATTTCATCAATTTTGGTGTTAACCACAAGGAATTATAAGCTGTTACTTTTAAAATAGTCTTTTCTCATAAAATTCATAACTCTCAATTTATACATCCAAAAATCACCATTTTTGGATACAATCAAGAAAACTCATCAAAATATCATTTCAAATTTTTCCAGAATTTTTGAAGATCAGAAAAATTACGAAACTGAAAATCATAACAACCCTTAAAATCCCTTAATATCCCTTACCTCAAAAGAGCAGCACTTCTGACTGGATATCAGATATGACGCTGAAAGAAACTTGCACTGAAGAATATCAACTCACCAAGTATCAAAATACTCACAAAATACACTCAATAATCTAGAGAGAGAAAGAGAGAAAGCTTATGTTTCTGGTGTGATTTTCAATTCTAACTTAGCCCTCTATTTATAGGAAAATTTTGGTAGGTTTGACCTGCAACCTGATGGCTTTACCTGCTACTATTCCCACCCACCACATTTGAAATATAATTCAGCACATTTCTTCACCAACCACAAGTGGGGCCCACCAATTCTAGAATTTTCCACCAAAAATGATTTATAACCTGATTTCTGAATCAGCCATCTCTTAAAATTCATAACAAATTATACGTTCATTTTTAACGGTTCAAAATTTGTGGGCATATACTCAACTTATATATGTATAACATATCCAAAAATTACCACGATCCAACGGTCGGATTAAAAATTATAACCCCCGCAAAATATCTCAAAAACCCTGATTTTTAATACCTCCATTCCGATAAAAATACTGATAAAAACCTCAACATTAACTCCTTTATTTTTAACCACAAAAATATATTCCTCATTTATATCCACATAAAATAAATATTTCCTTATCATATGAATCAATAATTAATTATTCACAAATAATATTACAGAATCACATTTATGACAACCAGGCCGTTCCCAGGAAAGAGGGGGCTTTCCAATAAGGATTTCTCCTTACTGGCGCGCAATTAGATGACCAAACCTCTCCTTAGACAGAACTTTCTAGACATTGCCAATAATGCTATCTAATAATACTATTCAAATAATATGAATTATTGATCTGATAATGGGAAATACTGTGCAGCAACAATTATTGAACAACAATAATACAAAATTTTAACGTAGCAATTTTTGAATCAATAAAATAAAATATTGAACAGTAATTACTGTAACAATTATTGAGTAGTGCCTTCTTACGTAAGAATCAATAATTTCAAAAATACTATGCAATACCGTGTGCTACTGTGCAATATCGCGTATTACTGTATTTTAACCACCGGGTATTCCAACAGTGTTAACGGTAACAACTACTGTGACGCCCCCAGAATAGGTATACAACACCCATTCTGAGTCGCCAAATACATGGTACAGAAAGCAAACTACAACTTCAATAATACAATTGTCGTGCAAAATACGACAACACATACTGTGAGTTTAAATACAAATATTGTCTTCTAGACAATATCCACACTCAAATAAATCCTCATTACAATTATTCAAACACTATTTTACAGAAATAGTGAGGACTGCTAATACATCTTTCTAGAACCATCACTCCATACCCCGACTAGATCCTGCTATGTTCTCACCTCCTGAGAAGAAAAATGGAACAAAAAGGAAAAGGGTGAGCTCAACTAGCCTAGTAAAGAATATTATGACTAAGATAATATACAACAAATTATCGTTAGTCTTCAACAGGGAAAAATCTGATAAAATATAATCGACAACAAGTTTTAGATCAACAACTGCAGCGGAAACAGCAAACCATTAGAAGAGTCAAGTAGAGAAAGAATTCTACTATCTTCTAAGATTTAAAAGTCCATCATCAATATTTTATCCCTGTAACATCAATTAATAATCATCTTTAACCAAATATTCATCTTTGCACTACAGGCCAAAGATATTCATTTGCATCATCAGTCGGTCATGTTCATCTCAACACCTGTTCATCTTTGCACTACAGGCCAAAGATATTCATCAAGTAATTATACATCTTTGCACTACAGGCCAAAGATATTCAGTAATATCATCATTTAGGACTGAGGATGATGAAAAATATCTTAAAGAGAACGAATCCAATGAGACAGAAGGACAAATAGTAGGGATTCGTATAACAGTTTATCCAAGATCAATAATACTTCATAATAATCAATTGTGAAGCAGAATTCAAAAATAAAGATCAAAACATGGATACAATCAAAGATAGTAACCATAATAGACATCTTGGACAAAAAGGGAAAATTTTATTTTTCGGTGAATAGTGCCGTATTCGTGAATAGTGCCGTATACGTGAATAGTGCCGTATACGTGAATAGTAACCCCCGACACAAAAAGTTCTAAATTTGATAAAAACTCATATCAATATTTCAGCATAATGATATTGAAGAAAATAATATCATTAAGAAGAAAATAATATCCCTTACCTCAAAATATCAGTATTTTTGGTCGGAATACCGGTATAAGGCTGAAAGAAACTTGCTCTGATGAATAGAAACTCTCAAAGTATCTAAATACTCACAAAATACACTCAATAATCTAGAGAGAGAAAGAGAGAAAACTTGTTTCTGGTGTGATTTTTAATTCTAACTTAGCCCTCTATTTATAGGAAAATTTTGGTAGGTTTGACCTGCAACCTGATGGCTTTACCTGCTACTATTCCCACCTACCACATTTAAAATATAATTCAGCACATTTCTTCACCAACCACAAGTGGGGCCCACCAATTCTAGAATTTTCCATCAAAATGATAAACTCCGAAAATTCAACAATTTCTGAACCAGTTATCTCGTAAAATTCATAATAAATCATACGTTCATTTTTAACGGTTCAAAATTTGTGGACATATACTCAACTTATATATGTATAACATATCCAAAAATTACCACGATCCAACGGTCGGATTAAAAATTATAACACCCGCAATATTTCTCAAAAACCCTGATTTGATTTTTAATACCTCCATTCCGATAAAAATACTGATAAAACACCTCAACATTAACTCCTTCATTTTTAACCACAAAAATATATCCCTCATTTATATCCACATAAAATAAATATTTCCTTATCATATGAATCAATAATTAATTATTCACAAATAATATTACAGAATCACATTTATGACAACCAGGCCGTTCCCAGGAAAGAGGGGGCTTTCCAATAAGGATTTCTCCTTACTGGCGCGCAATTAGATGACCAAACCTCTCCTTAGACAAAACTTTCTAGACATTGCCAATAATGTTATCTAATAATATTATTCAAATAATATGAATTATTGATCTGATAAATGAAAATACTGTGCAACAACAATTATTGAAACAACAGTAATATAAAATATCAACGCAGCAATTATTGAATCAATAAAATAAAATATTGAATAATAACTACTGTAACAATTATTGAGTAGTGCCTTCTTACGTAAGAATCAATAATTGGTGCAATACCGTGTGCTACTGTATTTTAACCACCGGGTATTCCAACAGTATTAACGGTAACAACTACGCCGTTATTTATAAACAACTTATACTTGTCGTTTTCTTCATCCAATCGCTTTCCGTTATGGGGCCCACACAAGGCTGCGTCGTCGTACGAATATTCCCCGACAGCAAGAATATTCCACGACCAACCGAATATTCACCGACCAAAAATAAATATTTTATAACCACTTGCTTATTTTGTAAAATTTGCACATTTCACCCATAACCAAAGTATTATATCAAATTAACCCCTTATTATTCACAATAATATTTAGAGAAAATTTGATTTTATTCATTAATAAGTTGGGGTCTTACAACTACGCCGTTATTTGTAAAAACTCAAATTTGTCGTTTTCTTCACCCGACAGTTATTCTGTTATGGGGCCCACAAATGGCTGCGCCGTCGTACGAATATTCTCCGACAGAAAGAATATTCCACGACCAAACGAATATTTCCCGACAACAATGATTATTTTATAACCACTTGCTTATTTTGAAAAAAAATCATATTTCACTCATAACTTTAAATTTTTATCAATTTAACCATTTACTGAATAGTAATTATAAGAAAAATTGAATACTTTTATTTCATAAAATTCGGGGTCTTACATTAACTATCATATTAAGTAATATTAAATAAATTTACAATAATTTTAAATTTTTTCAGAGGGGTAAAATAATAAAAATTTATTATTCAGACGTTTGAAATATGTTAATTATCAAATAACTTTTTTGATTGAGTATTCAAAATTATACAGCTCATTCAAATTACTTAAACATTCAAAACTATTTTATTTAATTTTATCAAATACCCCTTAAGACTAAAGGTGATATAAGCTAAGGTCAGACGTTTGGATTTACTTTTCAACAAAAAGTTAAAAATTCATAAAGCGGATTTGAAAATGTATGTTTTATTTAGATTCCATCCTAATTATCCTCTTGGCCACATTTTCAGTCTCTTAGGATTAAAATGTATCCCTAAACCTACCACATTGTAATAATATATATATCTATAGGTTCAAAACTCCTGTTATTGCAGTAAAATCTATAACAACTTAAAAAATGGAGGGAAATTTCTTTTATCTGACAATGGGATTGGGATTGGAAACTAAAGGTTTGGGTATATTTGGATTTACATTGCCAGCCAAACCAAACACATTTTGGAGATATTAAATTATGTAGCATTATTTTTCCTTTTGATTGCATTATTATTATTATTATTATTATTGTTATTATTATTATTATTAAAAAAAAAAGTCGACCGACACAAATACTGTAAAAAAAACTCGTAGGCCCCACATACAAAATAAAACTTTTGACTCTAGCGAAAACTTTTATAAAACCAAAAAAGTATACTTTTGACCCTTGCTTTGTAGTGTCGTGATGTATGTATGTATGCACTATACTCCACATTAATTTATTGGAAAGGAAAAGAAACTAAATTAAATTACTCTCCAGAAATTAATTTCGACTATTTTATAAAAAGAATTGATATTTTCATAAAATATTTTTTTATATTTTCACAAAATTCTCTGAGTGAGTCCTTGTAAAAATAATAACTCCCTTTATAAAAAAAGAAAATCTAATGTTTTTAGTTTCTATTAAAGCTTAATAGACTAATAGCGATGGGATTCGACCACATAATATAGATTAAAATGAATTTTATTATTTTATTTATTTATTATTTTTACAAAAAAAAAGGATGAAAGTATTATAGTAAGTTGTAATTTTTTTTATATATATATATAATATTTTGTAAGTATAATTTTTGTTCATTAGTATATGATTAAAGGTATAAATTTTCTGTGTGCTCAAAAAGATAAAATAAAGTACATTAAATGATCGGTAATTAAGTCATTTAATAAAGTCTATTAATATAAAAAAATAAAAATATTCATCATTTGTAGGGTCAATAAAATTAATTTTTTTTCTTAATATATATGTAAATTATATTTTAATCATTTTTTAATAACGGAAGGATTATATAAATTTGAGTTACCAAGTCATTGTGAGATTCGAACTATATGACTCGAGTAAATAGCGATCCCATCTTTTATTGAGTTTCATAAAAACATTATTATACTTGTACAAAATTTTAACGTACACAATTACTGCATACATTAAGTTGATAAAATTACTTGTTGTGCCAGACGTATTATTCCAAAAAAATAAAATAAATAAATTTGATTGTCCTTCTGAATCTCAATTAATGCAAAAAAAAAAAAAAATTTATTAGTAATATCACTGGTATAAAAAAAAATTATATATCGATAAATTTGAATTATAATCAATCGTAAAATTATAACTAAGCAATAAAATATAATAATAGTATGAATTCAATCTTTAATGGTAAATTTTAACATAAAATTATGGTATGTAACAATATTTGGGCTAGAATTTACAAAGGGGAATTGATTTTTTTTATAAGCAAAAGTGAAAATTTTATAAACTCTCTCACATGAATAGTAATGAGTCCCAAACTTATGTGAGAGAACTTGTAAAAATATCAATTTTTACTTGTGAAAATAACAATTATCTTTTATAAAAAGTTGAAAATGAGGTAGTGGTAGGTTGTATGTAATGGATCAGGTATCCAGTTACTATAACGTTAACTTCATGGTCAGTTGGTCAATTGATCAATACAATTCTGACATGACATACTGAGAAATCACCTCCCCGCTTGCGTGTCGATACTGTATTGATCAATTCACCAAAATTAATTTTATAATAACCACTTTCGTTTTGGAGTATTAAGAGCATCTCTAACAGTCTCTTCAACCACTTTGGGATATTCAAATAGGTGAGCCATATCAGAAAATTTATCTCCAACTTTATTCATCAAATCCACAACCTCATTCTCTCTCTTCATAACTCGTAAGTTGATATTGCCTATTCAAAACATTAATTTTATTTTGGAAAAATCAAAATCATATAAAAAAAACTAAAAATATTTATTTTGTTTGATGAGTTTGATGTACAGCTCATTTTAAAATTTAATATCATTCTTTTTATTTATTTATTTATCATATTGGATAAAATATTATTATGATTACCCTTTGGATAAAACATTAGAAATTAATCCATTACCTTCTAATTTTGCACAATCGTCGTCGTCAACAGGAAATTCTTAGAAGGAAATTTAGTTTTAATTAAATATTAATTTATAATCTTTTAAAAACGAATGTTATTAATTATTTCAAATGTTATCAATTATTATTGTTTTAAATTAAATACTGCATTAATTGAATTGAAGAGATTGATTAGACATAAAATATTAAAATAATAAATAATATTTTTTAAATTATTATGTAGGCCAACAAATTTTAATTTTAATTTTTTTTTTATTACTATGCTCTAATTAATAATAGATGAAACAATGATTAGAGGAGTCGATAGACGTTAACTTGACCGACAGTTACACGTAGGATGACATAAATGATACTACTAGACTAGACTAGTCGGTATTGGAAAATACAATGCCAGCTCATTACATGGAGGCCACACCAAAGCATAACCCCACACCCCCACCCCACATATATTGCATACGTCCACTTAGTAACAGTTAGCAAGGGCTATCACAGTTTTCATCCTACGGTCATGTTTATTTCCTCCATTTTTCAAATACAATTAATGTTATTTTATTTCTCTTCTTTTTATCTAAATAGGTGGGACCGGGGCCCATGAAGATCCTGGATCACACGTGAAAAATAACTTGTCGGGATACCATACAGAGTAATAGTAGAATTATCAAAATTATTAACGAAAATAATACTCCGTATATATATTTTAAAATATAAAAATTGGAAATTTTTATTGATTCGCAAGTTACATACACTTATTTATATATATATATAATGTGAAATTGCATGGGTTTAGTTTAGTGGCAACTAACGTTGAAATGATTTATCATGACTGAAAATATTAATTGCTTCCCATAAAATAAAATTGAACTTTGCAAATATAAGATCATATTTTATTTTTATAAAATAACAATTTTTTTAATTCTTAAATTTCAGTAATACATTAAATTTTTTCACACAATAATTGTCCAATAGAGTACTACTAATGCTACTCTTCCTAAAAAATAACTAACAAAATAACGTATTAGATTATAATTAATTGATGATCCCCATATATTAAAAAATCAATGGTAATAACCAACTAAAAGTGTGGAAATGTAAGTTCTATTCATAAAGCTGCTATGACGCATCATGTAACAGATAAATAATAATAATAATAATAATATGAAATATATAAATATAGCATTTTTTTATTTTATTTTATTTTATTTTTTTAAACAGTAAATTTCTATAATATTTACCAACAATAAATTTCTGTTATTATAATATGAATATATTCTGTTATTATTAATTTTGTTGTTGGCAAAATAACAATTTCATTCATATTACACCAGGTTATATCTTATAATTAATTAATACTCTCTCCTTTCCATTATATAAGTTGTTTAAGACATAATCACACATATATATTAAGAAATTTTAATATTTATTCTAATGTTAGATAATTATTATTGGTTTAAAATTTCATTATTACCCGTCGTGCAATAGTTAATTACTCTTTCTATTCTCTCTCAATATATTACGTACTATATTTTTTTAGGGATAAAGTAGAAAAAAATTAGTTTTTTTTCTTCTTAAATATATATTAAACGTCTTATATTACATGAAAACAACTCTTCTAAACCGATTTATATAATGAAAAGGAGGGAGTCGGAGAGAATGGTTTTTATCTTCATACAATTATTGTCAGAATGAAATTTATCTAGTGTTTAGATTAACAAATGAAATCAGTAGTATCAATTAAGTTGTGTGGCCATTAAATGTTATTCAACGAACTCGTCAAGAAGGAGATAAACAACCAGACCTTATGAAGGAAGATAACGTTATCACGTGCGTAGGATAGTTCAACTTGTGGTGCTATATCTATATATTATTAAGTCATATATATATATATATATATATATATATATATATATATATATATATATATATATATAACAAAAACTCCTGCATGCATGGTAGTCCTTCTTTTGTAACAGGTGACATTTATTTGCATGCAAATCCGACTACATGATCTGATCGATAAATTAATACTCCACTTTTAATCATCTCTCCCGTACGGGGATGGATCCTACCACTGATTTTAGACCTCATGCATATTAACGAAATTGATGTTTTTACCATATATATATATATTTTTAATATTTTTACAATAAAAGTGTCGCTATAATTGTATAACGACGGTAAAAATATTTTTTTCTGTTATGAATTTATCAATTTTATATCTTAACTGTGTACTGTGTCCGTCCCAAAAAAATTGTTAATTTAAAGACAAATTTCACATAAAAGGTAGTCAAATGATAAGAGAGAGTATACATTTATTTATTTTTTCATTTTGCCCGTGTATATGAATTGTTTTCTATTGGGTTCGTGGAGAGAATGAATTAATTTAAAGTATTTATTTATAATGTGATTAATTTATTATTTGGATAAAATATAATATAATTAAGGATAAATTAATTAATATAAATTTTATTCAATTGACTTTTATATTTTAGACATGCATTTTAGGACAAATTTTTTTGTTACTTAAATTATCCATTTGGGGATGGATGGAGTATATTTTAATGGGATAAAAGTTAAAGCCAAAATTTTAGTACTCCCTCAATTTTAAAATATAAGATTAAGGTCGACTTTAATTATAAAGTTAATATGAGAAAATAATAATCTTAAATTTTGGGACAAAACGAATATATATATATATTATACTATATGCAAATCAATCTAAGTCACTTATTTTGGGACGAAATAGATTAGTATTATACATGTAACCTTTGTTTGGTTATAGTAGTATCCGTACTTTGTTTTGCCTCGAAAGTCTGTTGAGAATTATGTTATGTGACCGGAGTAATGATTCCCAGACAGAGTCTAGCAATCCCCAGGTCCACCCTCTCTCTCTCTCTCTCCTTGTTATAATTATAATAATAATAATAATAATAATAATCCACACTTGAAAACTCTATTTACCTACAAACAATCTTTTTAAAGTAAACCTGTTCAAGTAATTGTTGATGGTTATGCTCCAAAATTTATAGTTTTGACATAGTTTTATATTGTCTATTTTGAAAATATTCTTTGAATATATTAACACATATTAGTTTGGGTTTAGTAACATGGTTAAGAAAAAAGAGATACGCTCGATTACATGAGGATGACTATGAAATTGGACTGGGCCAAACTTGACTTTCGTTCAGAAAATCTTAGTAAGTGCACGTAGGTAGCTCACTACCAATTTTACTTTTCAATTCACGAGATCATCAAAAGCTAAATTATGGCATTAGAGAGAGACAAGAAAATGTGAGCTTGATTAAGTTTTACTAGTAAATTAAAAAACAAAAAAAAAGTTATACTATTACGTCTAGAATCTGATGATCAGTTTTGTTAATTAATTAAGAAGCTTTAGAAAAGTTAGTCCATATACTCCCTCCATTTTCAAAATTACACACATTCTTAATATATACGATTTAATTTTAAGAAAAAATATAAATTCAATTACATATACATTAGATATAAAAATAAAAGTAATTGTATGATAGTATTCAATCTATCCGAACTATAGGTAATGGTATGCTAAGAACTTTAAGTCGCTTTATATTCTAAAATTAAAAATATATTTCTAATTTTAGAATGAATAAAAAAGAAAATGTATCTCTTAATTTTGGAACCGAGAGAGTAGTGACCAGAAAAGTTGGTGAAGCAACAAATTGTGTGGTAAATTAAAATCAGATACATAGCTTTGTGCAGTACTTTTTGGACTATGATTAATTCTTGTGGGAGTTAATTGTTTTATTGAATATTACTCCTATCAAAGTTGTTTGTGTTAATTTTACTAGCTATTTATATGGAGTATATAATTAATTAATCATTCCTAAAGCAATAGATTTATTGCCGGTCTAGGAAGCACCGAATTATAAATCCGCACCTAATTTTTGCAATTTGCAATCCACTTTTTGACTTGGAAAGTTTGAATTCTTCTATTGATGTAATAGGAGAGTATTAATTAAAACCTGAATAATGAAGCCTTTTCCTCAAAATCAACGTCGGCATGTATAAAAAGTTAAATCAATTATATATGCTTCTTAATGAGCTTTTTCGTAGGTTGGAAAAAGAAATCGCAACACACATAAAGATTACGTAAGTGTCTTAATTTAGAGGTATATATATATATATATATATATATATATATATATATATATATATATATATATATATATATATATATATTCTATTATACATATGTACAGGGTAATAATTCATAAAATATATTTGTTAGGAATCAAAAAGAGACAATCACCATCTATAACGTTCGTTCTAAATATCAACGGTCAATAATAAAAAGACGAACGCAGTGTCCGCTAATAATACTAGCGGACGGTGTAATGACATAAATTAAATAATTATACTTCAAGTCAACGCGTCAGTAAATTAACTCGTCCGCTAGTATTATTAACGAACACCTTAAAACCTATAGCAAAATCCTTCAATTGGTAACAAAACTGTAACATTCGCATACAATTTTAGAAGATTTGTGTTCTACATCAACTTAATCAACTAGGGTTTATAGTTTATTAACTAGGGTTTAAGATTTATTAACTAAAATTTAGGATTTATTAATTAAGATTTAGGGTTTATTAAAAAGAGGTAATAAACCCTAAATCCTAATTAATAAACCTTAAATCTTGATTTATAAACTCTAAACCCTAGTCAATAAACTCTAAATACTAGTTAATAAAGTCAAACCGTTATTGGGAAATTAGACTGAGATCAGTAAAAATACACATTTGCTAGTAATACTAGCCGACTGTTTGGTTGGAGATATAATGGTCCAAGTTGTTTATTTAGCGGCTAGTATACTAGCGGACACCGTGTCCTCCATTCTAATCCCAACCATTGATCATTGGAACAGATGTTGTAGAATATATTTTTTGTCGATTTTTGATTCATAACAAATATAAATTATGGATCATTAATTATATATATATATATATATATATATATATATATATATATATATATATATATATATATATATGTTTGCATGTACATATGACGGCCACCTGAAATTTTCTCTTGTAATTATATTATTAGTAAGTAACTTAGTACCATGATTAGACGTGTAAGGTATTTTCTTGTCAAGGCATTCTAATTACAACTTTTGACTTAAAAGTTAGTGGGTTAAATTTGTTGCATGGATGATATTTCTCGTAGAGGGACCAAGCAGCTAACTTGGAATCTTGAAATTTCATATCTTAATGTAGAGGTTGAAACAATTAATTAATTAAGCTCAATAATCCCCTTTTGAAGTTAAGAGTGTAATCCAATTATATATATACGTGACTGACAAGATGAATTCCACTAAGCCAACTTGGAATATATCATGATGATATATATCAACACCTAATGATGCTAATATCCTTCCTAATTAACAATCACTCATGAGTCGGCATATACATATATTTGGAAATAAGAGTTTTGTTCAATTTTTTATATTAATTAACAGGCATGATGGTTTATGTAGAAACTATTTTCCAAGCATAGAGATCGAATTAAAGAGTATGATATTTTAATTAATTTGCTGTGTACGTTCGTATAATTATATATCAACAAAAAAGTTAATTATACATATAAGATGGAAGCATATATGCAGCATTGAGTTGCATTTTGAGGTGAGGTGAGGTGATCATGGATGGAAGAATTAATTAATTACTCCATATATATATATATATATATATATATATATATATATATATTGTTACAGACAGGCAGACAGACAGGAAGAGGATATTCATTTCTTTTCAATTGAGACATTAATTAAGCAAAAGTGTATATAATTAGAGGCATGAAAATTGGCAAGAGACCAAATCATTTGGAGAAAGGATGAAGTGAGAGAAATTAATTAAAGGGGCTTTATTTTTTCTATCATTCCGTCCGTGATTATCATATCACTTATAAAAGAAGCTGCTTTTATTGTTGGTTGATTGAGACCATTTGTAAAAGCACAATGCCTTTATATATGTATAGGAAATATCCCACGTACTATATATATATATATATATATATATATATATATATATATATATATATATATATAGGCAAGCGATATTTCCACAATAATTTTTAATATTTCCACACGTAAAGTGTTGCACTTTACGTGTGTTGCACTTGTTGTAGATGTAAAAATTATCTCTATAGGATCTATAGCGACATTTTTCGTGTGAAAATATCAAAAACTGTCGTGGAAATATAATTTCCTTATATATATATATATATATATATATATATATATATATATATATATATATATATATATATTTTCCCACATTCATTCATTTAGTACTACTGCATGAACGAACATGCATTGTTATTCCAGTATTGTAATATATATATATACTAGGGTTAACCCGTGCCTCCGGCACTACGAATACTCGTGTAATTATTTAATAATTAAAAATAAATCTAAATGAAAAATGTGAATTACAATGTTTAAAGAGTATATATTTGATAAAAATTAAAAAAATTCGTAAATATTTGTTATAAATAAGAAAATTTCTAATCAAGATAGACATCCCACCCAAAAAGTAAAGAAGTCAAAAATTTTGCCACAAATTGTATCTACATGCTCATTATTTACAAATCGAGACTGGCAAGAAAAAATAAATTTGTTAAGGAAACAACTAAAGCCAACATCCACATTCACTCAACAATAAAATTGACCTAGGCCAGTTAACTACATATATATTTTCCCACATTCATTCATTTAGTACTACTGCATGAACGAACATGCATTGTTATTCCAGTATTGTAGAATATCAAAAATTGTTATGGAAATATCATTTCCCTATATATATATATATATATATATATATATATATATATATATATATATATATATACTTAACTTGACAAAAGAGTATCTGAGTAGTCATCAGTCGTCTTTAATTTCATGCATGTAATTAACTTAAATATATACAGTAGGTAATAATATTAATTGTAACTTAAACAGAATGGAATGTAAATGACAATTTGATCATAAAAATAAATGTAATAAATAATTAACGTAATTAATTTGGTCATTTATGTATCTATTAATTCTAGACTTGGTCTGCATGGGCCTTTTTTACATATGAACAATGAAGGGGTCAACCCTGGAATTTGAAAAGCATGCTAATGTTACGAGATGGTATTAATTTTTTTTCTTCTTATGTCCTTATATTTATAATAAATTAATAAAATTATTATAAGATAAAATAATGTTAAATAAATTTGATGATTAATTAATTATTATTGCACTCATTTGTCTTATTAATTTAATCATGCATTGGTATCAATTTTTTATAAATGAGAATAACTTAATTAATTCATTTTCTTGCTTTGAGCGGTTCCTTTCAGTTGTCTACAAGCAAGATGACCAGAACCACAATATAAGATTTTGAATATATAATATTATAATTTGTAATTTATCTATAAAAGTAGCTAATGATTAGTTGACTAAAAATTTTAAAGTCTGATTAATAATTTCATAGTTCGGGAGAAATTAATATATATATATATATATATAATATATATATATATATATATATATATATATATATAAAGTCATTAATTAGACTCACAACTCAAATGTTGACAAGAGTTAGATTAATAAGATATTATGAAATATTATAATTGGGTAAAATAAATTTAAAAGAAGAACTTCAAGCGTTAATAAATAATTTTTTAAATAATATATTTTGATCATCTCTTACAATATTTTGGTTCCGCTACTAATTAATAGAATAATGGGCAGTCTCCGTCATGTTTTGCAAAATCATTCCGACTACGACTAACCTGTCACACATAATAATAATATTTTTTATTTGTTGTTGTTTATGCATTTTTAATTTGATTTCAAGTGAGCACATTTTTAACTCCATCGCCTCGGTCGCCGGTCGGTACAAAGAAAGCCTTGTTTATTATATATATATATATATATATATAATATATATATATATATATATAATCAATTGAAAAAAAAATAATCAAGGAAGAGTAAAGTATCACTAATCTGAATTAAACCCAACTTTATCAAACATCTTAAAAGACATGAGCTGTAAAGCACATTGACGATAAATTATACTACTACTTTTTTGATAATTAATGGCAAAGTCTTATGTTATGTTTGGAATGAGAATAAGGATTGAAAAGGAAGCTAGCGTAAACTGCAGCAGAATGAAAAAAAATAAAAAACAAATTGTTTGGTATTTATTTCAATAGGTTGAACAGGAAACCGATTCTATATCCGGTTCGGTTAGGCCCAATTGGCCGCTGGTTGAATCGGTGGTTCAGCCGGTTAAATTGATCCGGTGAATCGGATTTTTAATATATTTTTTTGTTTTAAATTTATTTAAGATAAATTACAATTATCCACTTTTAATAATATTATAAGTCAATATTGGGCACAAGACTTGAGGCACCCATGTATATAATAATAAGAGTCCTTTACATTAATATACAACATTTAAAAAGTAATTACAAAAATAAAACATACACAACATAATTACAAAAATAAAACATAATCCCCTAAAATCACGTTTCATTATCAAGTCAGTTACCCAATTTCATATTTTAAATTAACCGTCCCTAAAATCATGCAACTTGACGTCGACACAACAGATCAACGACGGAGAAACAAAAATACGAAGCCGAAGCCTCCTGTCGCGACTAAACTCGTAATCGGAGAAGACAATTCCAGTTGTCGCGACGCTTCTCTAAGATCGAAACTAGCATACAAAATCAACAACGCCTTCAAGATCGGTAACCAAATACTGCAATGATTGTTAAACACACGATCAACATCAACTTCGATTAATAAATACTGAGGTATGATATTTTAAAATTTATAATCATATAGTTACCTATTGTTACTACGAATTACTATATTGGTTACCTTTCTTAAGTTTTTTGCACTTAAAATGATCACACGGTAAGAATAATGAATGTTTTGATTGCAATATGAATGTTTTAATTGCAAATTTCATGTAAAAATGCAATTGGTTACTGATTAACATTACATTAGTTACTGTCTAACTATGTCTATTCTACTGTTTAATACTGGATTGGTTAATATATATTGGTACTAACTAATGTTACATTAGTTACTGACTAATAATGATTTGGTTACTGGGATCATTACATTGGTTACTGACTAATACTGAATCGACTACTGTATACCATTGCATTGGTTACTTACTAATAATGACTTTGTTACTGTGTAACATTATAATGGTTTCTGATGAAGACTTGGTTACTGACTAATGCTGAATTGGTTACTGCTTAACATTACATTGGTTACTGTCTGACTATGTCTATAAAACTGTTTAATGCTGGATTAGTTAATGCATAATGGTACTAACTAATGTTGTATTGGTTACTAATTAATAATGATTTGGTTACTGTGTACCATTACATTGGTTATTGACTAATAATGAAATGGCTACTGTGTACCATTGCATTTGTTACTGACTAATAATGACTTTGTTACTGTGTAACATTATAATGGTTACTGAGGAAGAATTGGTTACTGCTTAGCATTACATTGGTTACTGTCCGACTATAATATGTAATTGTTACTGACTTGGTTACTGAATAATGATGGCTTGGTTACTGTGTAACATTATATTGGTTACCCGCTAACATAGATTATTGACTATTAATGAATTGGCTACTGTGTACCATTGCATTGGTTACTGACTAATAATGACTTTGTTACTGTGTAACATTGTAATGGTTACTACTGAAGACTTGGTTACTGACTAATGGTGACTTAATTACTGCTTAACATTATATTGGTTACCGTCCGACTGTATATATTACTGACTAATAATGATTTTGTTACTGTGTAACATTGCACTGGTTACTGACTAATAATTACTTTGTTACTGTGTAACATTGCATTGGTTACTGACTAATAATTACTTTGTTATTGTGTAACATTATAATGGTTACTGATGAATACTTGGTTATTGACTAATGTTAACTTGGTTACTATTTAACATTATATTGGTTACCGGCTAACATTGATTTTGTTACTTACCAATACTTATTCTGTTGACAGACAATGGAGATGATTCCAGTTGTACTTTATTTCAACGGCACATGGGCTGATAGTAACCAATACACCAAATTTGAAGTTACCGGCATACTAGTTCCATCAACTATTTCTTTCAAAGAAATGCTAACCAAAATATACAGTGCATTACGGCTAGACACAAACGCAACAACATTGTCAATCAAATTTCAAATTAGAAGCGACATTTCACCGATCAGTATATCAGACGAAGCAACCTTACAATTCTTTCTGGAAATGAGTAGAAAATCTGATGAACAAGGTAAATTCCCACTGATTGTGGATATTGAACACAGAATGGGACGCACAACGATCTTGCATAACTTGACAAATGTAGAAGAATCTACAATTTACGATGTAATGCCAATCAGATCAACACAAGGAAATTCAGCACTAGTTCGACTAGCAAGCCAATCATGCCAATTTGGAACGCAATATGTTGATCATCTTGCAATGGAAATTATTGAACAACAACTAGACAGACAACATGACAAACCATACGCAAGAGAACAATATGATGATGTAATATCGGATCCGAATGAACGTGAAGTAAAATTACATCAAACCTACACAGACAAAAAAATCCTTTCTCAAGCTATGAGGCTGCATTCAATCAGAAAAAACAGACAACACAAAGTCCAACGAACAAGTTATAGAGACTTTGTGCTAGTGTGTGTATGCAATAAAAATTGCAAATGGAAGATGAGAGCATCAAGTTTCAGAAAAACCAGTATGTTCAAGGTGAGAGAATTCAATGATATACACACTTGTTCGGTCAATGTATTATTGGGAGACCACAGACAGGCAAATAGTGAGTTGGTAAGTGAATGCATAATGCAAAAAATAACAAATTTGAAGAAAATATACACACCAACCGATATTGTTGAAGACATGATGTCAGAATATAATGTGTCTATCTCTTACCAAAAAGCATGGAGATCGAAGGAGAAAGCATTGGAAAAGGTGAGAGGAAATCCACACGACTACTCACTCATCCCATCATGGTTATACATGCTGAAGAAAACAAATCCAGGTAACACTCTAAAAACATTTATTGGTTTTACAGCATTAGACAGTAACCAATATGATGTTCAACAGTAACCAAAATATCATTACACGGTAGAATATTACCAATGTAAATTGTTTACTGATTAATATTGTATTGGTTACCTTCAGGCTACATGTTGGTTACTGAATAATGCATTGATTACCAAACATGTGGTTACCAAGCATTATTCATTAATATTATTCAGTAACCAAAATTGCATTAGTTAGTAACCAAATAAGCATTATGCAGTAAACAATAAAATATTACACAGTAACCAATACACCTTTAGACATTATGCGTGTTTAATTATTAAATCTTCAGACCATTTGTATGCAGTTATTATACATGTTTGGTTACCTTAATACGCATGTTTATTTATTAAATATAATATACAAGTTATAATCAATTAACCACATTAACGGTTAACGATTACTAGTGATTTAGATACATTATACTACTTGTAATTCTAATGATATTGCTGATTTTCATATCAGGTTCCGTCACATCCCTTGAGTTGGAAACAAATGGCCGTTTCAAGTATCTATTCTTTGCCATTGGAGCGTCAATTCAAGCATGGCACCATTGTTTTCCAATCATTGTAATCGACGGCACATTCATACAATCAACTTACGGGGGGACACTACTGATAGCAAGCACACAAGATGCAAATCGAAATATTATTCCCATTGCTTTTTCAGTTGTTGACAGCGAAAATGAAATGTCTTGGAGATGGTTTTTCGTAAATTTGAGAATTGCTTGTGGAGTTAGGGAAGGTCAATGTATTGTTTCAGACAGGCATGAAGCCATTATACAAGGACTGAATTTTGTGTTTCCGGATATCATGCATGGTTCCTGCACATATCATATACTGAAAAATATAAAAAACAAATTCAAAAAGAAAGGAGAAGAAGTTAAACAAGCTTACAACGGGGCTTGTAGAGCTTACACTGTCGAACAATTCAACAAACACATGGCTGAACTCGATGCCATTGATCCTCGAATAAGGACATATCTGGAGGAAGAGGTCAGATTAGATAAGTGCACCAGGCTCCATGGGACTGTAAGTAGATACTCAACGATGACTTCAAACACAGCCGAATCTATTAACAATGCAATCAAGTTTATCAGGGATCTTCCAGTTGCGTCAATGATTGAATGCCTACGTTGTCTGGTTCAGAGATGGTATTTCACAAATAAACAATCAGCCATATCAACATTCACAACTCTTTCCACAACGGCTGAGAGAAAGTTGCAATCTAATATCTTAAAATCAAAGACACTTAAGGTAATTAATATTTGATTTAAATTATTGCGTCCTATTTTACATTTGCAACTTACTGATTATTATTAACTTGGTTACTTAATAAGTGTAAATTAGTTACTGTCAAACATTTTATTGGTTACTGACTATTGCTAGCATGATTACTATGTAACCATATAATGGTTGCTGCCTATTGCTAAGTTGGTTACTGTGTAAAATTATACTGACTAACAGTAACTTGAATACTGACTTGGTTACACACTAATGCTAACTTACTTAATGTGCAACATTATATTGGTTACTGACTACTACTGAATTTCTTACTGTGTAATTATAAAATGGTTACTGTATAATTCTTATTTGGTTACTGTTTCACATCATACTGGTTACTAATCAATACTGACTTAGTTAATATGTAACATTATAATGTTAATGGGATTTATAATTGTTTCTTTTATATTGGTGGTTGCTTATTAACTAAAATTCTTGTTCTAGTTATTTGATTATTGTATATTTGGCATGCAACTATTAATCTGATTGTATGCATTGCGTGTTGTAGGTTGAGACATCAAATTTAGTGATTTTCACTGTTTATGATATCTCTAAACAGTATATTGTGGACATCGAACAAAAGACATGCACATGCCGTAAATTTCAGTACCATGAAATGCCTTGTCCACACGCTGCTGCTGTTATAAGCAAGAGAAATTTGAACTGTTACGATTTTTGCTCAAGAAATTACACTAAAGCAACTTTGGTCGAGACATATTCAGCTTCCATCATGCCATTAGCTGACAAAGAAAACTGGGATGTATCAGAAGAAGTAAGAAACATATGTATAAAACCACCCAACACAAGAAGACCAGCAGGAAGACCAAAAAAAGGGAGGTACAAACACGGATCTGAAATCAAAATTCAAAACAAATGCAGCAGGTGCCAAGAAAAAGGACACAACAGAAAAACATGCAATAATCCCCCGATTTTAAGACCACTAAAAAGGATCTGATATAGTGCAGTTATATTAATAGTTTAAATACATGAATGTATTATTGTTTACTTTGAGTAACCATTAAACGATTGGTTTGTACAATTTTTGATTGTGTATAGTAAACAAAATTGTTATTCATTTATATATTGATTTCTGATTTCAATGAAACATTAACAATAACAGTAATCAAATAAATACATAACAGTAACCATGACAGTTTTTAATGGTAACCACATAATTACATAACAGTAACCATAACATTTACCACCTAATAACATAACAGTAACCATACTGGTTTTTAACCAAATAATTACATAACATTAACCATAACAATGTTTAATGGTACCCATATAATTACATAACAGTAACCATCACAGTAACCACCTAAATTCTTAACATTAACAATACCATTTTATAAAGGTAACCACATTATAAACACCCTGTATATCCAGCAACATGTAATTACCATAACATTTACCACCTAATAACATAACAGTAACCATACCAGTTTTTAACCAAATAATTACATAACAGTAACCATAACAATGTTTAATGGTATCCAAATAATTACATAACAGTAACCATCACAGTAACCACCTAATTTTATGACAGTAACCATACCAGTTTATTATGGTAACCACAACATAAACAACCTTAATATCCAGCAACCTGTAATTAAAAGGGTATTGAAGTTTATGAAACCCATGTATACTAACACATGCACACCTAACATATGACATGTCCTGATACAATATTGTAACTCTCTGGATACTATTAAATCATTAACTGGTTACCTATTTATACACGATTGGTTACCAACTTTATATTACAAAATTGTAATTGGTTAAAATTTTATACATGACAGTAACCATAACACTCACCATACCAGTTTTTAATGTAAACCAAATAATTACATAGCAGTAACCATAACAATAATTAATGGTACCCAAATAATTACATAAAAGTAACCATCACATTAACCACCTAATTTCATGACAGTATCCATACCAATTTATTATGGTAACCACAACGTAAACAACCTTTATATCCAGCAACCTGTAATTAAAAGGGTATTGAATTTTATGTAATCCATGTATACATAACACATGTACACTTAACATATTATATATGGCATAATACAATCTTGTAACTATCTGGTTACTATCAAATCATTATCTGGTTACCCCTTTATACATGATTGGTTACCAACTGTATGTTTGAAAAAAATTCAACAAACACAACTTAAAAAGAAACAAAATACCAACCAACAAACAATATCTCTTTCATTAATGCTAATAAAATCAAATATGTAATCCCATCTACATAAGATCCAATAAACATCAAAAAATCATAAACCATACACAAATGTTGTGTATAACACCAATACTTAATAAAAAAATACATAACAAAATTAATAAAGACAAAACAACAAAATCCGAACTAATCAAAATCTGGAACAAATCTTCCTGGAAATTCTCTATCAGTATCATAGCCCTCCAACTGCTTGTTCCTTGCATGCATATATAGGTTTGTGCATAACTTTTTCCGATACTGCGCAATGGGAAAAGGAATAGGAATCTGATCAAACTTCTGATGAATGACATGCTCAGCAAAACATATTGTGAACATCCCACAATCACTGTAACAACAAACAACATATAACAAAGATCAAAAATAAACTCCACCTATATATAATAATTAAAAAAATGTACACAAAATAACCCTTACCCCTCTACTTGTTCAGGAACCGTCTCAGCAAATTCCAACTCAATTATATCATCTTCGTCCTTGTTGCGATACGGGTCACTGCTGAAGTCAATGTCAGCCCTATCCTTCCAAAAACCAGACTTGCGCAATAGAATGGGAAGAATGAAGATGTACGGCTCACAAACATCAGATATTTTAGTTTGCATGGATTTCCTTTTTGGTTGTAAAGAGTTGTAAACAGTTAGACACCTACGATGCACATCAAAAGTCAACAACAACCAATGGTCCGGTGATGACATATGAATTGGGAACAACACATAGTCAACGTTCCTCCATGGTGTGTTGACATCCATAAACAGCCCACGTATGTATTCAGCAACATCACCCTCCCCAGACAGAACAATTTTGTCACAATTTTTTTTTGTATACTCATCGAAAAGAGCAGTGATCTTGCTGTGAAACCAACAATCCGTGGTCGTTACCCTTATAGGAACACTTTCGGAATGTCTTGCCATTTTACGGAAATAATACAACGCAACATTGATGTGCTGAGCCAAAAAAAAAAAATAGGATATTAACAGTTGTTGGAAAATGCAAGTATGTGATGAATGTAACTAAATAATGTAAACATAACTATAAAAACATAAATTTTTTAAAAAAATACTCACATCGTCGTCTAACCACTGCCCAGGCGTCTTTAATTTATAGAACCACATCTTCGATGATATTGCAATTGATCCAAATACAAAAGAAGGCAAGATAATATCGTTCTTTCCAGGAAATTTGTCCGTCCTTCAGTATAATAACATAATATTAGTATACAGACTAACATTAATAATTACCGTATTAATATACACACTACTACAAATCAAACTTGCACGTTCAATAATTAACATACTAAACAACCAACTTAATTTTAAACAATACCCTGATAACCAACAAATATTAAAATCAAAACCATAATCAAATAGTAACTAACACATAACTAATAGGTAACCAAAACATAAACTAATATTAATCAGAATATAAAGTAATAGCAACCATAACATTTATTAAGTAAACACCCCATTTATTTAATATTAACATTTATTTAATATTTAACATTATGCAGTAACCAAAACAAAATTAGTCAGTAACCAATTAAGCATTATACAGTAACCAATGCAATATTACATAGTAAACAATACAGCTTTCTACATTAACCAATGACAGTAACCAAAACAGCATTATATAGTATAATGTTGCCCAGAAACCAATACAGCAATCCAAAATCAGTAAATTAAACAACAATTTAATTTTAAACATTAATCTGGTAACCAAACCATAATCACATAGTAACCGAAACATAACTATTAAGTAACCAAAACTTAATCTAATGGTAACCAGAATATAAAGTAATAGTAACCATAACATTTATTTAATAATAACCATATGTTACTACAATAATACAAACTTATTTGTTTCATAAAAAACTATAGCATTGTTAACAACAAAGAACAAACCTTTTTCTGTTGTTTATTCCAATTTTGAACCATTCTTCAAACAATGCCTCTTCAAATTTTGAGGGCATCTCCATGCATGATTTGGGGAATGCACTTAAACGTGCAAGTGTTTGACTAGCAGCACCCACTACAGTACATGATGAACCAGCCGATCCGAACTCTGCTGTATATGGAGAACGTAAAATGGCACTCTTTACAGTTTCACGTACAGGTCTACCACCGGCTTTGTGAAGACTCTTCTCCAATTCGTCACACTTTGCTATGTCCTGAGTGGTGAGAACCATAAAATCAAGAGCATACCTGCTTGCTGCCTCACATTTCATCCCCTTTTTCAGTTGACATAAAAAGGTAATATATACGATTAGTAACCTGAATAACGTAAACTATTAACCAACTGACTGTACAACAGCCAACAAACTTAAATGAACATGATATATTAGTAATCTGAATAACATAAACTAGTAACCAAATCATAATATAATAGTATCCAAATTACAATATAATGGTAACCAAAACATAATATCATAGTAACCAATTCAATATATGATGGTAACCAAAGCATAAATAACATTTAAATAAATGATGGCACATAATTATAACACTAACCTTATCAGCATCATACACAACAATCTCTTTCCCAGTACATTGGCTTAATATGTCAAAAGACGGCATGTCATTATAATTGTCAATCTGCGCAAAATAAATAACAATTTAATAATTAAAACAAAAGACATATATCACATAACAAAAACAAACAAATATGTCTAACCTTGACATCTTCTTCATCATCATTATTTTTTTTTTCATCAGGATCTTCAACCATAACATCACGTTCAACTTCATTAGCAATCTCACTTACATTCACATCATTATTCTCCACGAGAATTGACACATCATCACCAACTTCATTACCCAATTCAATTTCATTCACACCCTTCTTCTCAACTTCATCCAACACATCATCACCATCATTATTCTTATTCACCTTTGAACCATAATCAACAACCTCATCAACATAGACTTCCTCCACCCTAACATTAGCATCCTCATCAGCAGCATCATCAGCAACTTCACCACCTTCACCGCCTTCATCTCCTTCATCTCCTTCATCTCCTTCATCTCCTTCATCGTCATCGTGGTCATCATCATCATCATCATCATCATCATCATCATCATCATCATCATCACCACCATTGTCAGAATCGTCATCATCTGAATCACCATCAAGCTTTTTGCCCCCTACGTCTTTGATAGCACGTAACTCATCTCTAATAATAAACCTAAGATCCCTGCATAACTGAACATGTAAAAGTTGCATTTCATCTTTGATATCAGTTCGCAACTTTCCAAATTCTTTCTTCAATTCATAAACTTCTTTCTTCAATTCAGACACTTTCTTCTCCAACGGCTTAGACCGTACATCAATTGCCTCTTTCACAACAGAAATATCAACGCCAATGTTGTCTGCCTTCACTTTTTTATCTACTTTTTTTTCACCATCCTTCCCATTAAAAAAGTAAAAACCGCCCAAATCAAGTCGATCCTTCTCCTCGGCGGTGGGAATCAAACGGTTTATCCTCAGCTGAAAAATAATAAGTATACTTAAATATATCATCTAACAAACAATGTACAATTACATTGAAATAAACAGTAAATAAAGAATCATAAACACATAATCAGTAACCAAATACATATATACATGTAACCAAATGTATAATAATTAGTAACCAGCTAAATTTATAAATGTAACCAAATGTGTATATTCGGGTAACCAACAACAATGTTGTTAGTAACCTGAATGTAATCTTATCAGTAACAGTATTTGAATATTCAATCAACCAAAAACATTGTTATTATTAACATGCATAAAAAATAATCAGTAACCAAATGTGTATATAAAGGTAACTAACTACATTGTTCATAGTAAACTTCACATAATATTTTCAATTATCAATTATATAACTAAAGGTAAATCAACATACCTGTCCAGAACAAAACACTAATTCATTCAACTTGTCATTTGAAAGCGACTTCGTTAACTCCTTCCATTTGAATAAACGGAGATCCGACGGATGCTCGTCATTGCATATACCCCGATTTTTGAATGTCGGAATAGTTTCAAACATAAATACTTGGAATACATACGGAAGCCCGTTCAACTTGTACAACTTGGTATAATGATCCATGTAAAAATTGTATGTTGAAACACCATTCTTTCCTTTCCTATAACGCCCCTTCAAAGCATTAGACAAAGAGTACTTTGTCATCTCAAAAGCAACTTTCCCCCAAGGAAAACTACTAACATCGCCATAACACAAAAAATTAACCATTGCCTCATCAACGTAATTTTCAGAAAATGTGCACATAATGAAATTAAAGACCAAAAATATCATAGACATCTTAATAGCCTCGTCATCATCGTCAAAAACTGCCTTCCTATATATCCTACCTATACTACTACGTGTCACAGCTTCGTCACCAAAAAACTTACCAATAATCAAATTATCCATACCTTTATATGGAGTTATATCATCCTCACCCTTCCATCTCAACCCAGATATCATACAAAACTCAGGTAAACCGAACCTGACCCTTTTCTCTCCGAACAAAAACCACATTTCATCGTCATCCCTCTGGTGAACCTCCCTAACAAGAGCGTGGTGAATAATCTGGGAATACATTTGGTGCTCGCCAAACTCAAGAAAATACCCAAAACATGTTGCCTTAAATTTATCCAGCTGACTCTTATTCAATTTATTTGCAATGATACTGGGGACTTCCATGTCGCACCAATATATCACTTTTCCATTGAATTTTCTGTTGCATTCTTCATAATAAAGATCCCATAACTGCAAGTAAACAAAATCAGATTTACAAAGTTAACTAACCAGTCATATGATAGTAACCAAAATAACATAAACAAGTAACCAATATAGCTTTAGTCAGAAAACAAAACATCATTAATCAGTAACCAATCTAGCATTAGACAGTAACCAAGACATCGTTACACAATATAATATTTAGACAACAGCCAACAAATCATTAGACATTAACCAAGACAATAACCAAGACATAATTATACATTAAACATCAATTTGCAAGAAGGTAAACAATGTAAATTGGTTACTTATTAACGCTATCTTGGTTACCTTCATGCAACATGCTTGTTACTGTCTAATACATTGGTTACCAACCATGTGCTTAGCAATCATTAATCATTAACCATTCAGCATTAATCAGTAACCAATATAATGTTGCACAGTAACCAATACAGCTTTATACAATATACTGGATTGACAGTAACCAATACATCATTAGACAGTAACCAAGACATCATAAGACATTGACCGAGACGTCATTATACAGTAACCAATACACACATAATACAGTAACCAATAAATCATAAGACATTAACCAATACACTCATAAGACAGTAACCAAGACATCATAAGAGTAACCAATACATCATTAGACAGTAACCAAGACATTATAAGACAGTAACCAATACATCATATGACAGTAACCAAGACATCATAAGACAGTAAGCAATACATTAAAAACACAATAACCAAGACATCATTAGACAGTAACCAAGACACACAAGACTGTAACCAATAAATCATAAGACAGTAACCAAGACACTCATAAGACAATAACCAAGACATCATTAGACAGTAACCAAGACATCATAAGACAGTAACCAATACATCATAAGACAATAACAAATACACCATTAGACAGTAACCAAGACATCATAGAACGGTAACCAATACATCATAAGACAGTAACAAAGATATCATTAAATAGTAACCAAGACATCATAAAACAGTAATCAATTCAGTTTTGGTTACCTACATGCAACATGGTGGTTATTATCTAATGCATTGGTTACCAATCATGTGGTTACCAAACATTAATCATTAATATTATGGAGTAACCAATTAAGCATTGTATAGTAACCAACTAAGCATTATACAATAAACATTAACAACATTTAAATTAACACACCTTTAAAATTCGTTGAGTTGGAATTATCTTCTGGATAAGCACTTGAGCTTCATTCTTTACAGTGACATCAAAATCAGAATCTAATTGCACTTCGGAATGTTTGACATCGCTATGTATCACCAAACTACTCTCATTCTTACTCGATTTATAACATACATCCTTCCCCTTTCCCTTCCCCTTGCTCTCCACAACAAATTTCTTCAATTTCTTAACGGAACTATCCTCCACAATCCTTTTCCTCTTCCCATCCTTCTTCCTTGTATCAACCATTCTATACAAAACATAAAAACAACAAAAACCAAAACAATGAATACTGCATTCTGTTAGTAAACTACTATAATATATAATACATTAAACTATTAAGAAAATACTCACTTGAAGCAATAATAAACACCAGATTCTATCAATGGAGAAGAATAACGAGTAACAACTACAATGAACCAGACGAGTAAGAACGACAACGACAATGAACTAACGAGTAACAACGACAAGGGCGAACAACTCAACGAGTATGCCAAACAACTATGATATAGACGAAGAACGAACGAACAAGTATGAAGAAGTAACAGATGATAGATGATAGAAGCAATGGTTTCAGCAAGGGTTTGGTAACTGCAGAGGGTTTGGTAACTCCGATTACGTTTAGTCGCAACAGATTGATAAAAGCAAGGGTTTCAGCATGCAAAAGAGGTTTGGTAACTGCACAGGTTATCACGCTATTCAAAAAAAATACAAATGACAAGCGGTTATCACGCTAGTTTCAAACCATTAATATTTATCTTTAATCCTAGATATATTACTATTGTAAATATATATGATAAAATATTATATTTTTGTAATTATTTTATTAATGTATGATTTTTGTAATTATTTTTATAAATGTACTATATTGTGTAATTGTTCCTAATAATAAACAGATTGGTGTAGAGTTTTTAAGGGAATTTAATTTAATTTAGGTCCATATGGGAACATGGGTTATTTAGCCTTTTCTCGGCCCAACATATTATTTAAGAATGTTTCCTTGGCTACATAACGAACATTTTTATTTTCTACCGACAAAAATGTCACACTTCTACCATTTATAAATTGTTTAACGTAATAAAAAAGAAATGTACACCGATACAAGAGGACACGCTGAAATAAATAATTAAGAAATTCAAAGTTATTTATTTAATGTTAATCATAATCATGTAGTGTTTATATTCTATAATTACTTCAATATGATTTTAATAAAACGGGACTAATTATATTGACTTGTTTATAACACCAAATAATTTAAGGTTAATCATAGTCATGTATCTATGTTCATTCATATCATGTGTTAGTATATGCTATGCATTTCTAAACTCATTAGAAGCTAATTCAGACCTTCTATATATGTTAACAAACATTCATATTTTCGGATTTGATTGTTATAGTTTTTGCCTATAACAATAGCATCATTGGTTTTGTCTGAATGTGACTTTTATAGCTTTTTCGCGGAGAATGCCCCTAGTTCTTTTTTTATATATACTCACAATTTAGCAATATATATATATATATATATATATATATATATATATATATATATATATATATATATAAAGGTTAAAGCCAAGATCTACTGCAACGTCCCAATCACGTAAGACGTCCCGATCCTACACAGTAAGCACGATCAACACACAAAGCTTGACGGCTGGACCGTCGGGGGATAGCTCCGGCGTGAGAATAAGTACAGGCTGTCGCAAGGGTTAATAATGGAGGATGATAAAATATCTAATGTCTAGTGTCTAGAGAGAGATAAAATGTGTGCGTACCTTGTGTTAGAAGACTTCCTTGCCAGGTTATACTCTCATGCTCGGTTTTTTGTGCCACCAACTCCAAGCTGACACAATCCCCCACCCCTCTCGGGTCTCAGCTGTGTGCATGCAGGTTATCACCTTTTTTCCACTGTACCTGCCGCCGGCTGGATAAAATCCCATCCACATTAATGATCTGCAGACTTTGGGTCAACTATTCTCCTTTTTTCATCATTACAAGTCAAAGGCTCAGATATAAAAAGATTTAATGGGTTAGCCTTTGGACCCGGTCCAATGTTAAGAAGAGATAACGTAAGGATTAGGCCCAGTAATTCTAAGACCCAATAAGGGGGATCCAAGGGACTAATTAAGTGAACAGGCCCAATCCGTAAGATCCAATAGGAGAAATATCAAGACCCAACATTGCCCCCTAGTTTTCTATTAAATAGAAGATTTAATGGGAAACTACAAATGGTTAAAATAAACCCAAATTGGATTTTACCAAGGCCCAAATGATTAAAGACGAAAACAGTCTGAGAAGAGGGATTAAAACTGGAAGCCCAAAAGGAAAGTCCAAACTGCTAAATATCTAAAGCTCAAACCGGACGCAACTTTTCAAATTCATAATTATGACTGTCAATTTAATGAGCCATCCTCGATTGCTGCGTAATCGTCAGTATAAAAGATAAACTTTACCAAATTTGACAGTTTTACCTGCCAATTCAAATTTTCAGACTTTTGAGTTTTCTTCTTCCCTTCCGAACCTTTCTTCCTTTTCTCTGTAAATCGTCAACAATGGCTTTTCCAAATTCTGAACGAAATTCTCCCATCCGAGCGAATCCCGTGACAACCGTCCCGCCTAATCCAAGTCCTAGTAAAGAGGCTTCAAGCTCTAATCCCCAAGCCACTGCTCCCAGCAAAAAGAACATGCCTCCTAAACCTCGCCTTACTCCCTCCGAATTCTTCAGGAGCAAGGAATTCTTCACCCATGCTAATACTTCATCGACCATTACTGAAAAGGAATTACAGAGGATTCGGGATCGATGCCATATTCCGGATACTCATCTGGTGAGGGTCCCTAGGGCTGAGGAAAAGATGTTTCAAAGACCAGAGGGATGGACGGCAATCGCTGCGACCATTCTTGAGAAAGGGGTCAGATTCCCTCTTCATCCATTTTTGCTAACCATTCTAGGATTTGTCGGTGTCGGGTTCGCCCAATTGGTGTCGAACTCTTACATACATATCTTAGCCTTCATTACATTCTGTCATGAAGGCGGAGTCGATCCTACCATCGATTTCTTTTTCACTGTGTACAAGATCATTCAGTCTCGTGAGAAGGGGTTCAAGGTTATAGGTAAGCAGGCGTCGAAGACGGGTGAAAAATTCGAAATGCGTTCGCTGGTAACTACCCCCTCTAGCAACAAAGGATGGAATGAGAAATGGTTTTTCGTCAAGGAACCCGAAATCGCTACAGTTCCGGACTGGGCCACTGATGAGAAAATATCTACCGACTTCAGTGACATTTCAGAAGAACGCATAGTTGAAATGGTGAATCTCTTTGACAATTCCCCGAAAGAGGAATGGAAATTCGGACTTCTGTCTAAGCAAGCGTGGTTGTACGACCACAAATGTAAGTACGGATTTATTTTATCATTATTTTGGAAATTGCTGTGGTAAAGAATTTGATGCAAAACTGTTAATTTTCTGCAGTAACTTTGATCAAACCATCGTATTCGGAGGTGAAGGAGTTAGAGGACTTTTTAGCTGGCAAATCTATAGAAGTTACTGCCGAATCCTCCCAGCAGGAATTTTCACCCGAAGATGATGTAGCTAGAATGTCAGCAAGGGTGGGTGCTGAATCTTCACAACCGGAAACCTCCTCCCAATTCAAACCACCTACCGAGATGCCCCGAATCCACGCTGAAACTCAGACCCTTGAACCAGAAGACGAAGAGCCCATTTTACCAGAAATACAACTCAGACCACGCCGAAGGAAGCAGGCCGCTCGAAAGCCCAGACAGATCTCCATGCCATCCGATTCCGAAGGCTTTTCTGAATCGGAACTAAACGCCAACCCGATCCCCCCATCTGTTACCGAATCGATACCACCAACCGCGGACTTACCACTACCAGTTACTGAACCAACACCACCGGCTGCTGACCCCACACCATCGGCTGTAGAAACAACCGTTCGAAGGAGCCTACTTGATCTTCCTGCAGGCGATCGCAGACAGGCCCTTCGAATAAAAAAGTTGAAGACCAAGGTTGTCCCCTTAACTCCCGATGAGCTCAGGGTACCTCCTCCCCAGGTTCTTCCCCCGAAACTTCCAGCGAATATTCAATCAGTTAACTAGGAAGGACCAACTGATGTCACTGCAGCACCTTCTCGAAAAAGAAAACTGCCTTCTGATAGCCCTCCTATCCTAGAGCCCGTTCCGATACCAGTTCGGGATACTGCCCCGGCTTGATCTTCTTCTACCGAAAATGTCTACATGGATCCTTCTCCCGTCCGTGACCAACCTACGTCTCCTCCCCCAAGGCCTCCCCCAAGGACATTCCATGATGAGGCTACTGGGGCGCCGACCTTGTGGCTACGGTTCAATGCAAATTTTCCATTCCAGCTCTTCGAGGCCTTCATTCAGGGGACCGATGATCGCCGATTCGAAAACCACACGAACGAGAATTTTCTTGACGAAGGCATGAGTTATCTGGCAAAGGTAAGTTGTAATTTTCTTGGTTGAATATTTCTTTTCTTGTGTGAATATCTGGAACTGATTAGATGCTGTCGAACATGTGCAGGCGAATGCAGTCTTCGGGCGTTTACGTCCCAGACATATAAATGCTGAGTCCGATGAAGAGACCCTGAAGAGGGAGATCAATATGCTGAAAACCACACTGACTCGGGAGAGAGAGGAACGTGAATCGGTTTTCCAGGCCAATGAAGGCCTTCAGAGGGAGTTGGCCCAAACTAAAGGGGATCTGAAGGATACTTTCGATGTGTTGAGCTCGACCAGAGAAAAGCTAAAGACGTCAAAGGCCAGTGAGTAGAAATTGGCTGATATGAACGTCCACTTAGCCGCAGAGACTGAAGCTCTAAAAAATAAGAATGAAGAGATCGTTGCAACACATCGAGATTTGTCAGCTCAGCTTAACGAAGTTCAGGCGAAGGCTAGGGATGATAGGAAGGCATATAAGGCTAAATGTCGTGAATTTCGTGGTGAGATCAAGGCACTTCAGGAACGAGGTCCTCCTTTGACTGAAGAAGTGCGCAAGCAAATTCAGGAGAATTATCGGACTTCTGATGAGCTCGGTGCAGAGGTTATGAAAGTCTATTACGAAGGATTCGAAGACTGCCGTGGTCAATACAAGGAAAAGCTGGTGGCATCCCAATTAGATCCGGCCTTGCTAGATTTTGAAAATGATGTATAAATAGGATCTTGCTACTTCTGTCCTTTAGAATTTTGTGCAGAAATTTTGTAAAGAAATTTAAATATATTTGTTTAAGTGTTTAATGAAATCTTAACTTTCTTTACTATGTCTTCTATTTACTTCGTTTCTTGTCAATTATTCTGCATCAATTAATCTGTATGAACTTAACTTAGATAGTGAATCAGATAAGGCATATAACAGTTAAGTTAAATAATGAAATGAACTGAACCGAACTCAACACTTGCATAAAATAAAGTAATGTATGTTTGTCGTTACCGAAGTATGGAATCGGTTATGTGTAAGGTGAATTTGGCTGATCCTCTTTGTACCATTAAGATCTTGTTTACCGCTCGGGGTAGAACAAGTATATAAGGATCCAGGATTTGTCTACCACAAGGGGCAACAAATAATTGGGCTACCATCGAATGGCCAGCGAGTCCTACCATATCTCCTTACTTTGGTGACCATTGATTTACCACCCTTGGTAAAAATAATATAGGATCCAGGATTTGTCTACCACGCGGGGCAACAAATGATTGGGCTACCATCGAATGGCCAGCGAGTCCTACTATACCTCCTTACTTCGGTGACCATTGATTTACCACCCTTGGTAAAAATAATATAGGATCCAGGATTTGTCTACCACGCGGAGAAACAAATAATTGGGCTATCATCGAATGGCCAGCGAGTCCTACCATACCTCCTTACTTCATTGTGGCCTTGGGTCAAGTAAGAAGAGGGTCAGTTGTAAAAAAGTGACTTTTTATTGATGATAGACGGTCATGTACAGACTTCCGATAAACTGACTCGATCTCTACTGAAAGTATTTTCGGAGTTTGCCTGCGTGCCAAGTGTTCTTTATTTCGGATCCATCCAATGCCTTCAGTCGGTACGTCTAGGACTTTGGTACTTTAGTTACTTCATATGGTCCTTCCCAATTCGGCATCAGTTTCCCCGTGTTCTGTGGTGTAGATGCTTCGGCTTCTCTGAGGACGAAGTCTCCCACCTCAAACCTTCGGAGCTTTACCCCTTTGTTGTAATGCTTGACAACTCTCCTCTGGTAGGCTGCTAATTTGATCAAAGCCACTTCTCTGACTTCTTCTAACAGATCTAGGTTGGCCTTCAGTCCTTCATCATTGTAGATCTCTCTGAAATGACTAACGCGAAGACTTGGAGATCCAATTTCAATTGGGACTAAGGCATCAGTGCCATAGGCCAATCGGAAAGGTGAATCTCCTGTCGTAGTCCTCGGTGTAGTTCGGTAAGCCCACAATACACATATTCGGTAGCTTCCTTGAAGATTGTTGGCCAGTAGTACCCCTGCCGAAGAACTTTGTATGCCAGTGATTTAGCAGTCATATGATCACCGCAGATGCCTTCATGAACCTCCCGAAGGGCATACTCAGCTTCAGATGGAACCATGCACTTCAATAATGGCAACGAAAATGCCCTTCGAAAGAGATCTCCATCAATAAGGACGAAGTTGGCACTCTTGTACTTGATCTTCCTCACTAGCATCTGATCCGAGGGGAGGACGCCATCTGCCAAATATTCGACGTAGGGAGTCATCCAACAGTTATACCTTTCGATGCACATCACTGCTTCATGTTGGATACTCGGGTGTTGCAAGACCTCCAAATAGACTGACCCATTAAAGACAACAGCATCCGTGGTGGCTAACTTTGACAATGCATCGGCGATAGAATTGTCATTAAGCTCGATGCCCTGAAACTCATAAGAGACAAAGTGTTGAAGTCGGTCTTTCAACTCCGCTAAGTACTTGATCATCCTTGCCCCACGAGCCTCGTAATCTCCTGATAACTGCTTGACGACCAGCTGAGAGTCACTATAAATAATCAGCCTCTGCACTTCTAGACTCTTCGCCAGCCGAACTCTTGCCAACACCGCTTCATATTCGGCCTCGTTGTTTGTAGCCTTAAATCCGAATCTAATGGCTTGTTGTACCTTGAATCCCTCCGGACTTGTCAAGATAATCCCTGCTCCACTGACATTTATCGTAGAAGACCCATCTACGTACAGTGTCCACGCGTTCTGACCGTGCTGAAGAACAATTACTAAAGCAAAAGCAGATTTTTCAATATTTGGATACCTGATTTCAACATCTCTTAGGACATGGTTGACATAATAGACCGAATGCTGCTTTCCACTGACCTCCCGAACCAGCACTGCTCCGACCGCTAACAAACATGCTGCAAGGTACAAATACAAGGTCTCTGTTGGGGTAGGCTTTACCAATAGGGGAGCAGAAGACAGATAGGTCTTTATGCTTTGGAAGACATCTTCACACTCCGAAGTCCATTGGAATGTCTTCGCATTTTTAGGTCCTCTAAGTGTGTCGAAGAATGGTAAGCATCTCTCTGCAGATTTGGACATGAACCTCCTTAAAGCTGCAATCCTACCGGTCAGACGTTGAACGTCTTTGAACGACTGAGGAGTCCTCATGTCTGGAATAGCCTGGATCTTCTCCGGATGGCTTCAATGCCCCTCTGTCTGACCAGATAGCCCAAGAATTTCCCTGCACCGAGTCCGAAGGTACACTTTGTAGGATTGAGCCTCAACTTGCGATTGCGGACTGTCTGAAAGCATTCCTCCAGATCATCTAAATGCTTCTGAGTCGTCGTGCTCTTCACGATCATATCATCTATATACACCTCCATGTTCCTTCCCAGTTGCTTCTGTAAGACAAAATTCATCATTCTCTGATAGGTGGCTTCAGCATTAATCAGGCCGAAGGTCATCTTCTTATAGGCGTACACCGAACGGTGTGTGATGAAAGTTGTCTTTGGAATGTCCTCCTTGCACATGAAAATTTGGTGATAACCTGAAAAAGCATCCATAAAGCTTAGTAGTGCATACCCCGAAGTCGCATCAATAAGTTGGTCGATATGGGGTAAAGGATAGAAGTCTTTCGGACAAGCCTTATTTAGGTCGGTGTAGTCGATGCAAACCCGCCATTTTCTATTCTGCTTCTGTACCAACACCACATTTGCCATCCACTCCGGATAGTCTATCTCGAAGATGAAGTCAGCAGCTATCAGCTTCGCGATCTCTTCATCAATGATCCTTTGTCGTTCGGGTGCAAAGATCCGTCTTTTCTGTCAAACTGGCTTCTTTAATGGATCCACATCTAGCCAATGCTCGGCAATCTTTCGACTGATCCCGGGCATGTCCTGTGGTTCCCATGCAAAGATATCCGCATAACAGCGAAGAAGTTCCATAAGATTCGTCCGAAGAGGTTCCGGTAAACCTGAACCAATCTTCACTGTTTTATCCTTCTTTCCAAGGACCAGCTCGATCTCCTCTGTCTCTCCTGTGGGAATAACCAACGGCTCCGAACTGCTTTCAGTAAAGGGCTCGATCTCGATTGCCATGGTTTGTTTCTGCTTGCTGACCCCTACTCCTGAGGAAATGACAGCATTCCGATAACAGCGTCGGGCCAGATCCAGATCCCCTGCAACCTCTCCCATTCCATGTGCCGTAGGGAACTTGATTTTAAAATGAGGGATGGAAGTCACTGCTTAGAGTGCCATCAGGGTAGGTCTTCCCAGTATGGCGTTGTAAGCCGAATCTACATGCACAACATAAAATTTACATGTTATTTCTACCTGCTGAGGAGCTGTGCCGAAGACCACTGGGAGTTCAATAGTGCCTGCAACTCTGACTGGATCGTTGCTAAAACCGTACAACGGTGCCTCCTGCCCAACCTCCATCTTTCGCCCATCGAGATGCATCCTATGATAAGCATGGGCATACAGAATATCTACAGAAGACCCGTTGTCTATCATCATTCGCTTCACATCCATCGAACCCACTTGTGCAGTGATCACCAACGCTCCTTCATGTGGTTCGATGGGCTTCGAAGGGTGATCTGCATCGGTAAAAGAGATAACAGTTCCTGGAAATGCCCTGTCGGCTTTCGGGGGAGCACTCGCCACCGACATGATCGAGTCCATATATCCTCTCCTTTTCTTCCCTACTATCTTCTCGGACGTCCTGCCGGTTATAACATCGACGTCGTGCCTCGGCGGCGGCACTGGAGCAGTTTGAGCGGGTGGAACTACTTAAACCGTCTGGATAGTACGGTCGACATTCTGCTGATCTTGTTGATCCCTCTAGGCCACATATTGAACCAGCAAACCGCTCTGAATTTTTTTTTCCACAAAATCCTTCAGGTTGCAACACTCGTTAGTATCATGGCCCGCAGCTTGATGATAGCCACAATATTTCTGAGAGTTGCCCTGCCCTATCCTATAACTGTCACGAGGTGGCTCGAAGAATAGTTGGTTTCTGATCTGGTCCAGAATCACCGACCTGTCTGTGTTCAGTTTGGTATAAACCTTATTCACCTTCGAGGTAGAAGCAGGTGGACGACTATTTCCTTGTCGCCACGAGTTGTTATACTTCTTCGAACTGCCTTTCGACCGATCATTATACCCCCCCCGTCTTCTTCTGATCACCTTGCGTCTTAGGAATATCTGCCTCTTTCATTTGATCCGAAGAAGGACGCTTCAGGCTGTTCATAGCCTCCTCCACAACAATATAACCTTCTGCCTTGTCGAACGCCTCTGCCAGGCTCTTCGGATGATTGAACATCAGCTTCTTTACTAACTTCTCGGACTTTACCAGGTCCAAACCATTCTGAAACAATCCCACAGCTTGGAGATTATTCAGATCTGACACCTGACCGACGGCTTCTCGGAACCTCTTCACATACTGACCCAACGACTCATTGGTGTACTGTCTGACCTGTGCCAAAGAACCCGTGGGCCTCCCTCTTCTTTGGTTGCTCCCAAAACGAGCATAGAATTTGTCGCAGAGCTCGGACCATGATGAAATTGAATCTGCAGGTAGAGTCCCCATCCACTGCCTCGCATCCTTTCTTAACGTTGTAACAAACATGTGACATTTAGTAGCATCAGTAAAATCGTAGTAATCCATTAACCGGTCAAATGCTTGGCTGTGGTCATAAGGATCTCCCGAACCATCATAACTTTCCATGTGAGGTAATTTCTTGGTGGTGTCTGCCTTCTCCTTAAGAATGTCAGAGGAAAATGGGGATGCTTTCTTTCCCGGAGTATCCTTCACCTGTTGGACCTCGGCTAACTGCTTCTGGAGCGCCTTCAGCTCTTTTACCAGATACTCTACTCCTTCTGGTTGTGATGACACTTCTTTCTCCGATGACTCCCTCCTTTTTTGAGTAGATCGGTCTTTAACCACAATACCCCCAATCTTCGAAGGACTTTTATGATGACAGTCTCCAGAGCGAAGTACCATAGGTGGACTTTCGGGTGTGCGGCCCCTAGATCTGCTTCGTCTCTGGGTCTGATGACTATGGTGAGAATGTGCAACAACAAGCGCCCTCTTTGTGTTCTCGGGAGTGCGATCTCGAGATCGTCCCTTCCGCCCATTTCGACTCTGCTCCCTAGATTTGGAAGGATGCTGCACCTGCTTCGACCTCCGAGGAGTAGGGCTTCTTGATCTTCTGCTTTTTCAATGCCGGCCCCGAGATTCCCGTTCCGAATGAGTAGGTTTTTTCCCACTCCTACGCCCTCGCTCTTCGGACTGAACATAACTGGACTCCTCATCTCTCAACTCTGCTATTCGGGCCATCTGCTCAGCTATATCCTGCAGTTGCCTTATGAGTGCCTCCATGGCCCTATCGGTTTCGTCTGCCATCTTAGCCAGTCGGGAGGCCTTTTCATTTTCTACTCGCTTCAGGCCTTGATTGACCTCTTTTTATGCTTTGAAAACCAGCTTTCTCCTGGCCTTGCCCACAGCCCTTGGACGAGAATCCCCGTGCGAACGTTTGGACGTTGTGCTGGCACGAACAGTTAGTGTAGGTCCCAAACGATCTCTAGCAGAAACTCGTGGTGGTGAATCACCGACAGTCATTGGCTGTCCTTCAGGTGTATCTACTCTACTCTTCCCCATCTTTGAAAACGTAGAACAAATAAATATTTGTGATTGAAAGCTCTTGAACGCTAGAACTCAGCCCTCCTTCTAGCGCCAATGTTAACGCCAAGATCTACTGCCACGTCCCAATCACGTAAGACATCCCGATCATGCACAGTAAACACGATCAACACACAAAGCTTGACGGCTGGACCGTCGGGGGATAGCTCCGGCGTGAGAATAAGTACAGGCTGTCGCAAGGGTTAACAATGGAGGATGATAAAATGTCTAGTGTCTAGAGAGAGATAAAATGTGTTCGTACCTTGTGTTAGAAGACTTCCTTGCCAGGTTATACTCTAATGCTCGGTTTTTTGTGCCACCAACTCCAAGCTGACACAATCCCACACCCCTCTCGGGTCTCAGCTGTGTGCATGCAGGTTATCACCTTTTTTTCACTGTACCTGCCGCCGGCTGGATAAAATCCCATCCACATTAATGATCTACAGACTTTGGGTCAACTATTCTCCTTTTTTCATCATTACAAGTCAAAGGCTCAGATATAAAAAGATTTAATGGGTTAGCCTTTGGACCCGGTCCAATGTTAAGAAGAGATAACGTAAGGATTAGGCCCAGTAATTCTAAGACCCAATAAGGGGGATCCAAGGGACTAATTAAGTGAACAGGCCCAATCCGTAAGGCCCAATAGGAGAAATATCAAAACCCAACAATAATGAAGAATTGAAAGTGTCGGAAAGTGAAGAACCAAGTCAGATGGAAGTGTGGAAGGCTGTGCTCAACATATAACTAAATCTCTCTCTCTCTCTCAAGTTAGTTGATTGCACCTCCATTTTTTTCTGAGGATTTATTTACATGATAGAAATGGTAAGTAAGCTTCTTGTCATTTGTTTTTAATTCTTGTACACCAAGTGCTAATAAATAATCAACTCTCAAAAGACCTAAATCTCATCAAATTGCTACCATATGTATCATTACTGCAATGAGCAATACTGAATTGACACTAAATATGTAAACTGGCCATATTGCTTTCTATTTTTAACACCACCCACTATAACCCAGAACAATATTCATAAATCAAAAAGTTGTCTATCAACATAAACAAATCTGCAGATTCTAGGGTTTGGCCCTCAAAAAATATTAGCCCTAAAAGGTCCATTTTTTCAAAACCAAAACACAAAATATAAAACAAAAGGCCTAATTCAACACTAAAAGCAAGAAAATTCATCTACCCATATCTAATTTTGTTACCTTGCAATGAATCAAAGTATTTGTCGCGAGGAGATGGGAAGTCTGAGCAAGGAGACGGGCGACGAGCGAGGAGTTGGGCGGCGAGCGAGGAGATGGGAAGAGCAAGAAAGAGGCAACGGGGAGAGCAGGAGAGAGGCAGATGGGTTAGTCTCGTTTTGTCTGAGTCGAGGAGAGAGAAGAAATAAGAGGCAGATGGGTTCTTTGCTATCAGCCTTGAGAGAAGCCCTTTTTTTTGTTTTAGTCAAAACGATGTCGTTTTTGACGGACTATGTAAAAAAAAATTTGCACAGCTGTGCATACCCATTTTCCCCTATATATATATATATAACCTATTTTGTCTCATTTTTTTTTCTTCCCTTCTTCTACTTATTGTTACTATTTTTTCAGTGTTCGTTGCATCCTTTGAGATACTTTCTATTTTTGTTGCCTGGAAAGTTTGATCTGACCTATTTTTAATGAAAGAAACATTCATTTTTAGCATGAATATCATCAGATATCATTTTTCGTTCCTTAGGTTTAGTACTGCAGGTAAAATTAATTAATCTTTGTTTTGTTTAGTTCTTGGGTTTTTTCTAATTAAATACTTTCTGGTGCATTCAATCTTGCTTGCTTGGCAGCGTGTATTGTGTATAGATATCGACATCCACCATGGAGATGGTGTTGAAGAGGCCTTCTTTAACACTGATAGAGTTATGACCGTCTCTTTTCATAAATTTGGGAACTGGCCGGGAACATTAAAGACATTGGCCAAGGTCTAGTCGAGCATTACGCCATCAATGTACCATTGAATGATGGGATGGATGACTGTAAAGTTAAGGAAGTTTACCAGCCAGACGCAGTTGTTCTCCAATATGGAGCAGATTCATTGGCTGGTGACAGGTTGGGATGCTTCAAATTGTCTGTGAAAGGTCATGCTGATTGCCTTAGGTTCCTTAATTAGATCTTTTAATGTTCCTCTAATGGTTCTGGTGCTATGAGGTCTCGATCTCTCTCTAGCTCTGTGACTACTGGCCTTTGCTTATGAGATTATCCCATCAGTTAATTCCCTAATTTATTCTGAGATTCTATTAATTGAGCTACAGTTTATTTCATTCTCGCAGACAGCAGTTGCAGTTGGAGTGGAGCTGGATAATAAATTGCCTTGCAATGAATAATACTATGAATACTTTGGCCCAGTTTACACTCTTCGCGTTGAACCAAGTCCTGCTGATAACCAGAACTCACCCGGAGATTTAGAGAAAATAAGGCGCGTTTCTCATTAACAATTCGAAGCTGTGTTATTGCTAGTGATCATTAATGTTTAGATTGGGAATTAATGATATTTGGAAACCTGCTTCTTGAACGGCTTGGCTTTCTAGATTGTCGCATGCACCCAGTTTCAGGCAGCACCATCCATTACCCAAGTTCCAGAAGAGGTTGGTGGCAAACTATGTGCTTCATGACAGTGAATATTGTTCTTGATAATTTTCTATTGATCATATTTTCTGATCACATTGTAGATATCTTGGATATAGGCAGAAGAGAAAATTGATCTTAGACCTAAGCCGCGCCCACGCATATGTAGTGGTGAGGGTTATGAGTCTGATACTGATGAAGCGGAAGGAGAAGCCTCAGCATAGAACCTTATAGTACTGATTCTCAATCTAGATCAAATGCTAAAATTGTTGGTTTATATGTTTTGTTTTAAGGACGACAACATACTCTCTCCGTTCCTTAATATAGGTCTATGTGCACAAGAATTAAGAAAATGATTGAAAAACATTAATTATACTATCAATTGTCTATAATAACCTTCACCTCACTTATTAGGAAAAGGAGATAAAGACTTAAGAGTATAGTAGTAGTATAGAATAATGATAAATATGGATCAAAAAATTAAGTGGAGTAATAAGGGATAATTTGGGAAAAATAGTAATCAATTCTCCTAGATAATCACAAACGATAAATAATTAAGAATAACAAAAAAAAAATAATCTAAAACTACCTACGAATAGGAATGGAGAGACTATTTTGTACGGATATGTTTTGTGATTTTCAAGACCGATCATATATGGAGTACTTTATTTCAACTCCTTTCTTCTCAGTCTTTTCTTTATTCATCCGAGTGAAAAAATAAAATAAAAATAGAAAGAAAGAAATTTGTAGCTCATCTTCTCTCCCACTTTATCTATTTTTTATTTATTTTCTCCCTTATACAATAGTTTTAATTGTTAAAAATTTACTATTAATGTATTTACATTGACGTGGGTTTATGTAAATTTTAGTCTAAATAAGTAAGAAAGAAGTAGTATCAAAAATTGAATTTTATTTCTCAGAAGTACATGGCTTAACCAGAAAAAGAAGATCAAATCCATCCATTTAACTTTTTCAGATAATAAAAGTAATTGTAATTCTATGTGCACATTTGTCCTATCGTTTAAATTATTGATAAAATATTTATTAATTCAATGCGTTAGTGAATTGTGCACATAATATTACTTATAAAATAAAATATAACTGTTCGTCTCCTTGGGAAATTATCATAAGCTGCAGCGTAGTAGAGAGGGAGGGAGAGAGAGAGAGGAGTTTGGAACATTCTGGTGCGCCATGACACCTGTAGCTGCTACTAGCTTCATTTCTCTTCTAATCCCACCAATTTTTTCAATTCCCAACCTTTCCGTCTCATCCTCATCCTCCTCCTCCACCACGCCTCTAAATCCCAGTTGTCTCTCTCTTAAACCCCGTTTCGCACAACTAATAATTGTCAAATCCCGCCAAACCCATGTCCCCGATCCCCAAACGAAGCCCCAAGACACCGGAATTCCCAGGGATCTCGTCAAAACTATCGTCAAATTCAAGTCCAGGCACAACTATATTCGGGTCCTAGAAGTCTCCAGGAAAGCGGACCACCCATTCGCCGGGTCAAGACTCCTCTTACTTGACGGCCCTGGCAATATCCACAGCATCTCTTTCCTCTTCAAATCCCTCACCAACACCTATTTCGATGTCTTCGCAACACTCCCGCCAATCTTGCCTCCGGGACCCTTGGGAATCCTCGGATTCGGAGCCGGATCCGCAGCCCGCTTAATCTTGGAACTGTACCCACAATGTCTTATCCATGGGTATGAGCTTGACCCGGATGTGATTTCAGTTGGTAGAGAGTACTTGGGCCTTTCAAAGCTGGAAAAACAATACCCGGATAGGCTATTCATCAACATTGGGAATGCCTTGAATGCCAGTGTTAAAAACGGGTTTGGGGGTTTATTGGTGGATTTGTTTAGTGAAGGGTGTGTGATTTCGGAGCTCCAAGATCCGGAAACGTGGGAGAGGTTGAAGAAGAGACTGAGGAAAGGGGGAAGGATAATGGTGAATGTGGGTGGGTGTTGTGTGGAAGCCGAGGATTCGAATAGAGATGGAAGGGTGATAATGGAAGAGACATTGAAGGCAATGGATAAGGTGTTTCCGGGGGAGGTTTTTGTGATGAGTCTTGGAAATGGTGACAGTTGTATTGCTTTTACTGGTGAATTAATGGCGGAAGATGTTAATGTGTGGAAAAAAGCTTTACCCAAATCTTTGAAGTCTTATGTAGATATGTGGGTGCCCTATTAGCCAGGTAGTCCTAATAAGCATGTACCAGCTTGGTTAAACGCTATTCAGATATTTCTTTTTCTGTCCAAATTACTAGTACAAACTCAAAACTGAACTATGGATTATTAATATATCAAACCAGAATGCTAGTTGGAAGGAAGCCTGCTGTGGGGTGCGGCCGGCCTGCCAGCCAGCCATATTTTTTTTGGGGATCATGTACAGTAGTTAGTGTCATGCCTCTTCTGCTGGTAAGTTTGTTAGGGTATAATTGTTTTATTTTGCTCAATGAAAACTATCCAACCTTATTTACATGTAGTATTCCCTGATAGAAATGACAATGGTGTGTGGGTTGCATATAATTTCTTTCTTCTTTTTTTAAGAGAAAATTACTTTAGCTAGAAATTTGAAATACAACCTAAAATATAACACAAAACAAAATAATTTATTCTTAAGAAAAACAAAAAAGAAGGTAAGTTAATGAATAAGGATTTAATTTACTCTCATCAGACTTACACTTGATGTTCATCTATAATTTAATCTTTCATAAAAAGTAAAATTTAAAGAAAGTGTATCAATTTTAAAATATAAAAACACGACTCTGAAACGCTGTATTATGGTTCAGATCATTACAGTGCAATAGTCAATGCTCAATACCAGCATCAATTAATTCTTTTACACCAAAACTGTGCCGATCAGAATATCAATTTTTCAAAAAAGAATTTATTTATTGATTCTCTGCAATTTAACCCAATTTTTGTCCGTTTGGAGATGAATTTCTCATCACTAGTTAATAATGAATATTTCAGTTTGATATGTATATTAGTATGTAAAAGCAATTAATAATACAAAAATAGAGTTTATATTATAGGTAACGGTGTAAATGAACCGAGTCAAATCGAGTATTGAGTTGCTCAGATTTGGTTTACAAAATTTATTGGGTATAAAATAAGGTTTGATTGAGGCTCATTTAGCTACCGAGTCGAGCACGATCTCGAATAGATTCCGAGCAGTTTGAACTTTTGGAACGAATATGATCCGAGTATTAATAAAAAATTGCAATTTGATGAGGTTCGAGTAATTTATCGAACTTTAAAATTTGTTCATATTTAAATAATTTATATTTCGAATTAAGCCCGAACCATTTGCTCATTTTACATCCTTAATGATAGGTTGCTCAAATCCACGTGTAGAGGCTCTTTATTTTCTTTTAAACTTCAGTTTAGTTCTATCAGAAAAGTTTATTATGGTTTCCTACTTGGCAATTAGTGTTTCTAAAAATAAAGTTTTTAAAAATTAGTTTAGAAACACAAATACCCTATTATACATTCAAACTAAATTTTAATTACATCCTAAACTTCAACTCTAAATTAATTTTTACTTTAAATTAAATGCACATTATAATTTTATTAAAACAATATCAAAGTAATTTGTACCCTCACGGACAAATTATTTTAAAACTCAAAATTCAAATTGCATTTAATTTAAATTGAAGTTTATGGTGTAAATTAATTTTAAGATTAAATTTAGGGTGCAATTTGTACTTTAATTTAGTCTGTTTCAAAAAATATGATTACTTTTAATTTTTAAAGTTTAATTTAAAAAATTTTTGAATTCAATTTCCAAATTAAATATGAATTTATCTATTAGATGATAAAAGTATGAAATAATATATTATATAAATAAATAATATATGTGGAAACGGGAGATGCAACGCGGTAGGAAGAGTGTAAAAAATGACGTCGTTACATCATTAAAAATGAACCTCAAACAAATCACTCACAGCTTTTCTTCTTCTCTCTCGATGTCTCTGTGCAATATGCTCCATTAATTCAAAGCATGCTTCTTCCTCTACTTTCTCTACAAAATACTCCATGTGGTGCTGGAGCTAGTTGTCATCAGCCATGAAAATGAAGTCTCAAACTTCCTTCTCTTTATCTCTCAATTTCCCCTTTTTTTGTTCTATAGTACAGTGAGTTTCAATCTAAGGTTTAAATTTTTAGATTAAGGGCTTGTTCGGGAGTGACTTATTCTAAAATGAATTATAAGTAAAAATATAAGTTGACTTATAAGTTATAACGTATAAGTAAAAGTGTTCGGCTGATAATGACTTATAAGTCAGAAATTAAGTTAAAACAAGTTATGAAGGTGTTCAGCTGATAATGACTTATAAGTTAAAATAAAATGTAAAGATTACTAAAAAGGACATTATAAAAAAATATATTGATTCAATATCATATCGAATGTTATTATTGATAAACAACTTATTTAAAAAGCTTATTGGTAAACAACTTATTGGTAAACATTGTTTAAACAGCTTATTGGTAATCAACTTATTATTTAAACAACTTATTATTGCTGAACGAGTTATTATTTAAACAGTTTATTGGTAAACAACTTATTATTGGTAAATGGCTTATTATTGCTAAACAACTTATTATTTAAACATTGATAAACAACTTATTTAAAAAGCTTATTTATAAATAACTTATTATTTAAACAGCTTATTGGTAAACAACTTTTTATTGGTAAACAACTTATTAATAGTAAACATTTTGTTATTTAAACAACTTATTATTGGTAAACAACTTATTATTTAAACTACTTATTGATAAATAGCTTATTATTGATAACCAACTTATTTAAACAGCTTATTGGTAAACAACTTATTATTTAAAATAACTTATTATTTAACAACTTATTAGTAAATAACTTATTATTTAAACAACTTAATATTAAAAATTATAAAAAGAAACATTGATTCAATATCATATCATAACAATCATCCACAATTGCACTAAATAAAAACCTAAACAAATTATATAAACATGTGAACTTTAATTTTATTCCAAAATAAAGATTCTTAATGAAGTTTAAGTTGAAATATAAAATACTTCACAAACAAAGAACATACAAACTTTGCATGGTTAGTTATGGAGATACTCACTTATCTATGCAAAATTATGGGGATATTTGGTGTTAAATTTTTGTATATTGAATCTCAATTATTGAAACGCAATAATTTGGAACAAATTATATTCAGTAACCACAAGACAGCTTTACCATGAGGTTTTAGCATTAAAGCTTCTACAGGCCACTTTAACATAATGATGCAGATGTAATTTGTCAAGAAAGAGGAGGGGCAAAATAGTCATTACATTTGGTCAAAAGTAACTTATTAAGAATAACTTAGAAGTTATTTTATTTTAAGTTACAAATTGTTACATATTATTTTTGACTTATAAATCAAAAAATAAGTCATTCCCGAATACTCAAACAGTAAAAACCTACTTATAAGCTGGTAACTAACTTATAAGTAGCTCCCAAACAGGCTCTAAGTGCCTGTTCGAGAATGACTTATAAGTTGGAAAAGTCATTTGTTATTATTCACTTGTTCGGGAATGACTTATTTTTCTATTTATAAGTTGAATTTTAAGTCAAAAAAAACAAGTAATTATTTGTAACTTATTTTAAAATGACTTATAAGTCATTTTAAAATAAATTAGTTTGACCAAATGTAATATCTATTTTGCTACTATTCTATTTTGCCCCTCTTTTTATTAATGTCTTTTTTAGTAATCTTTACATTTATTTTAATTTATAAGTCATTATGAGCCGAACACTTTCATAACTTGTTTTAACTTAATTTTTGACTTGTAAGTCAAATTGATACCGAATGCTTTTACTTATAAGTCGCAACTTAAAATAACTTGTAAGTCAACTTATATATTAACTTATAAGTCATTTATAACAAGTCATTCCCGAACAGGTCCCAAGGATTTGGAGTTTCAATTGTATGGGTTGGGTTTCAGATTTTGGATTTTAAAATTTAGGGATTAAGTTTTCAATTTAGTGTTTTTAGGAATCAAAGTTTGATTAGGGTTCACAGTTAGTGTTTAGTTTTGGGCATAGCTAGATTGTAATTCTCATTATTTAGGAAAAAGCGGTGCACGCTGGCCAGAAACCCAATCTGTACCTCAATCAAAACCCAGAAAACTTCTGTTGCTAGAGAAATCTCCAGCTTTCTCAAAGATGCTAACCAGAACTCGGCTCGAGAAATCTCAAACATTCTCAGACAACCCAATTGGCTGTCTCTCATGAATAATTCTTCAGAAATACCCAAGAAGCTGAACCCTCAAGTTGTTTTGACCATTCTTCACCAATACAATCAAGTGAATAATCTCAAACGCCTCCTTAACTTCTATTTGTCTAGATCCAAATTACATGCCCCTCAATTGTTAAATTCTTTCTCTTTTCTTGTTGTAAATCTCTGCAGTGTCAATCTTTTCGGACAGGCAAATGGCGTCTTGGTTCAAATGATAAAAACCCACATGTCATCTGCATTGGCATTTGTGTTTTTCAATTCAATCTTTAACTGGTTCAGAAATTTTAAGGGGTCTAATCCCATAGTGTTTAATATATTGATTGATACTTACAAGAAGATGGGTATGTTGGTGGAAGCTAGTAATGTCTTTTTTGAAGCTAGAAATAGTGAAATTTTGCCTAGTCTATGGTGTTGTAATGCTCTCCTGAAAGATCTATTAAAGAAGAATATGATGGAATTATTTTGGAAAGTGTACAATGTAATGTTTGATGCTAAGATAGGTTTTGATGTTTATACGTGCACAAGTTTGGTGGGTGCACTTTGTAAAGTTGGAGATGTAATGGGGGGCCAAAAGAGTCCTTCTTGAAATAGGTGATATGGGGTGTGATCCAAATACTTTTGTTTACGATTTAGTAATTGAAGGAATGTGCTGGTTAGGAGCTACAGATGAAGCTGTTGAGCTGAAAACGGTTATAGGTGAGAAGGGACTTTTTCCAGATGCTTATACTTGCACAAACATTATTAATCAATTCTGCAAAGAGAACAGGTTAGATGAGGCAAAATGTATGTCGGAAGAGACGGTAAATAAGGGTTTGGGTTTGAAGCCTGACTATGTCACCTACTCCACTTTAACCAATGGTTTCATTCAGAGCGGGGATATAGAAGAGGTTTTGAGAGTTAAAGAGGAGATGATTCCCCCTGGTATTCACCTAAATTATTCCGTATATACTATGCTTGTTCATGGTTTCTGTAAGGCGGGTAACATGGTGAAAGCAACCGAAATTTTTAATGAAATGATTTTAATGACCTGCAAACCCAATCCCCAAACTTATGGTGTGTTGATTGAGGGGTACTGCTGGCCATAATATCACCAGGGCCTTAGAACTACTCGATGAGATGGATAAGAGGAATTTTGTTCCCACGGTTGTGACTTACAATTCAATGATTGATGAACTATGCCAGTGCAAGAATTTTCCTATAGCTCTTGTCCTTCTGGTGTAAATGATTGCAAGTGGGTTGAAGCCAAATGCTGTTATCTACAAAACTCTAATTGCAGGGTTTGCCTCAGAAGATAGGATTGAGGATGCAATACAGGCTTTAAATGAAATGAGTGAGAATGGCTTTTCCCCAGATGAATTTTCCTACAATCATGTCATAAACTGTCTATGCAAAGCTGGAAAGATGGAAGAAGCAAGTTCATGTGTTCAAAATGGTTGCGGAGGGACTAACCCCGGATCCTGAAACTTATGGGGCTTTTATCGGTGGATATAGCAAGGCTGGAAACATGTTGGAAGCAGACAAATATTTTTATTATATGCTTGATAATGGCTTAGTGCCAAACAATGTTTTCTACACTGTCCTGATCAACCGACACTTTAAAGCAGGAAATCTAATGGAAGCCTTCTCCACATTTAGAACTATACTTGGACTGCAGGTGCTGCCCGATTTGCAAACTTACAGTGCCTTCATCCATGGTCTCTCGACTAATGGGAAGATTCAAGAGGCCATTGAGACCTTCATTGAACTGAAAGAGAAGGGTTTTTCTCCTGATGTTATCTACACTGTTCGCTTCGGTTCGATTCGTTTACACCCTTATATATATTCCTATTGCCTATGTAATTTGCTTTTACCCTTAGCTATGTTCTTTGACATTAATGTTCTCATATATAGTAACTATTATCATGTGTTCTTAAACGCTCTCAATTTGATGACCAATGATGTTCACCAACCCCATGAGTCTTTCACCGTTGCAAATTAGATTGCATAACATAGCTCTTTAACTTTTCTATTACTATTATTTTGAATCACTTTGGTCCTTGAATGTAATGTGATATCATCTTCATGTTTCTATTATCATTGATCACTTTGGTCCTTGAATGTAATGCCATTTCATCTTCATGTTTCTATTTGATCTTGTAAACTTACTTTTCATTCTTACTGTCAGAAAGTTGTGTGTGATTGTGTAGTATGGTCTAATACAGGTATGTGGTTTTGTTTCATTTGTACAACATACAGATGAAAATTATGACATGACTATTTTTGTTTGCTACAGGACCATGGTATAGGGCTTTGAACTTTTTTCAAAAATTACTTTCATCACTACATCGGTAGGGATAGCTGGGTAACTCTGTTTTTTTCTGTACTTTTTTACACAGTGACGGCTGATAGGTGAGCAGAATGAATTCATTATGGTAACTCATGAGGAACAACCGTCTTCTCATGTTAAATTTTAACTCAACAGTCATTTCGAGTGACAGGAAAGCTGAGAACCATACTACTTTATGACAAGCTAATTAGAGTGTATAATATCCATGTAGACATTATGCGAATCGAAGGAAATAAGATCCTTGTAGACCTTATCCTTTACTAATTATGGTCTATTTAGTGCTTTTTTTGCAACTTTTGGTTTTTTGTTTCTTTTTATAAATTAAAAAAAAAACTAAAATATTTTTGGCTCAGTATTTCAATATATCCTGCGACTACATTTAGATGTGTAATCTAGCATCCTCTCAACTACATACAATTTTGACTATTTCATCCCAAGTATTTAAATTCCTATACTTTGTATAAAATTGCAGATCCAAAAGTTTGCCATGCGGTTTCTGACCTCTTCTGAATCACAAGCATTCATAAGCTCTTTGAAGGTGTGAACGTTGTTAGCCAAGCACATGATGTTATTTTCTTTTTCCAATTTGAATGGTACTAGGCATCTTGGTAGTGAACATATTTTAAAGCAATTTTCTTGACCTTGTAAAAGACATGCTACTTTTTTGCAGGAAAGCTTAAATGATGGAAGGAATATTGGGATACCAAACACCTATTTTAGCTCAGAAAATTTATATCAAAATGAGTTCATCTCAGCAAACGAAGTGCATCATAGGTGAAAAGCATGCTCTTTATTCACAAAAAATCTAATGTTACAAAAACCTCAATCTTTTATATCCTAGTTTATACTGTTTAAAATTAATATTGTTGCAGAGCTGATGAGGAATTGATCAACGGTTATCTGGCTGCAAACTATCCTCCTTTAACTGTATCCTCCTTTAATGGAGTGCAAAATACTTGTTCCGAGGAAACAACACTTCACCATGATTATGAAGGCACTTGTGCACCCTTGCCTCCAAACCTCACTGAATTCCTTGTTGATGATTGCACCGAGGTTCAACAAGGTACAAGGATTACTTATTGCGCACCCTTGTGCACATCTTCTTTTGTCTGATTGAGTTTATGGATGCTACAGAACCACCATTAGCAAATGAGGAAGTTGATCTAAACACCCGAATTACGGTAATTTCTGAACAAGGGTTGTTCAATTTTGTTATTTTTTAGGGCTAAATATACTTCCGTTCCTATTAAGTACCACCATATTCATAATTTAATTCATAAAGTGTCTAAATGCATACAATGTAGCCCCAAATTCAGACTCCAACCAAAATTGGCTCGAATACCTCAATTGTCGGCAAGAAATAGTATTATACGGTTTGACCGTATTAAAATACAGTTTGACTTGCAATTTTCTACATAAAGTTCCTAATTGCATACAATGTAGCCTCTAAATTCAAATTCTGGCCAAAATTGACCGGAATCCCTCAATTGCCAGCAAGACAAATAGAATTATACGGTTTGATCGTATTAAAATACAGTTTGACTTTTAAAAAAATAATTTAAGAAATTATTTCTATAATAACTAATTTAAAGACTTAATAATGTAAAAACAAATAAAAAAATCTCATTATTTATTCCTGTTAGAATATATGGTTTCCATAATTATAGTTAATGTTATCCCATGATTAGTGTATACATTGCTGTAAATTAGGGATTTTCATATCTGTAAAATAGGGATTGCTTTACTTGTGTATATTAACCAATGTAATTGAGAGGAATGTATCAAGAAATTATTACCTAAATTTAGGTTCTTTTTTACATGGTATCAAATCCGTTCCTAAGCAAAAAACTAGTTTATTAGTTTTCTCTCACTGCCATCCTTATTTTTCCTCAGAAAACTAATTGAACAAATCTGTATGTATGAAGAAATTGAGACCATAATTGGGTTACCTAGTGTCAGGCAACCATCATGGAAGTTTTCAACCACTGACCCACTGCCACACGCGCCCCCACGCGCCATCACACTCACTACAGGCCGACGCCACGTGTCACCTTTAGCCGGCGTGTGCGCGTTCTCTGACGATCTTCGGTCGACGCAGTTTTTCCGATAGTGTTGTTTGATATAGGTTTATCCATTTTTCTTCCAATCAATAGCTTACGTGGCTTCTGTTTGGTCTTGTGCTTCTACTGTTTCACTGTGCTTCTACTGTTTGATATCCTTTGGAAAATTTATTCTTCTTGGGTATATATTGTATCTACCTATTATATGGCGGAACAAAGTGGTACTAGCAGTGGGGTTCATAACAGTAGCATGGAACAAGCTGTCAGAAGCCATACTCTTAATTCAACATTGCTTATCAACCCCGTTAAACTGGATGGAACTAACTATTTGGCATGGTCTCAAGCGTGTCACATGCCAATTGAGGCCAATAGTATGCAACACTTTATCAATGGAACAATTACTATACCTGAAAAATCGGGTATGGCTCAAGAGTGGAAATATGATAATTCCATGGTGAAGACATGGATTTTTAATTCGATAGAACCTAGTATGCGAAGTAGTTAGATGTTCTTAGACACTGCCCATGAGTTTTTGGAGGCTAGCTCTCAAATTTTCTCTATTTCTGGTGATATGTCTAAGGTCTATTACATTCGTAAAAGAATTCGTGATTTGGGTTCAGGGGTGAAGACCGTGACTCAATATTTTGCAGAGATTAATGCACTTTTGCAGGAGTTTGATCATTACAGAGTTTTTTCAGCCAAATGTACGGAAGATGCAACAGTTTATCAAAAGTTCGTTAGTGAAGATATAGTTGTGGATTTCTTGGCTGGTTTGAACATAGAGTATGATCAAATATGAGCACAGTTAATTGGTCAGAAACCGTTTCCATCACTACAAGAGGCTCATGCTAGAGTCCAACAAAAGGAAAGTAGATGTCGGGTGAAGGTTCTAAATTTAAATCCTATTAACCGATCAATTATGGTTGCTTCGTATCCTAAACCTGAGAAGGAGTCCCGCGAATGTGACTATTGTGGGGAAAAGAACCATACCAGGAATCACTGTTTTAAGCTTCATGCACGTCTTAAAGGACGTGGACGTGGTTCCCATGCTTATTTGTCTACTATAACACTTCATGTTGGTACGTTCAGTACCTCAGAAACAACTACTACACTCCTGACGAAATTTCAGCTTTTCAGAAATTCTGTTCAAAATCTTCTCATTATGCCCAATCAGGTATACATTCTTGTGTTTTTAATGTTTTATCAACTTGTCCTAATTGGATATAGACAGGTGCTTCCGAGCATATGATCGGATCTTCCAACGTCTTTACCTCGTATATGTCTTGTTCTGACAATGACAAGGTTCGAGTAGCTGATTGTTTCCTTTCCTCTGTCTCCGGGAGTGGTTCAGTAGTTTGTACTCATTCATTGACATTATCATCTATTTTTTCATATTCCTTCATTTACTGATTTATTATTTGTCCAACGTCTTACTGAATCTTACTTAATCTTTACTGCTCAGTCACTTTTTTCCTAACTCATTGTGTTTTTTAAGATTAGGTGACGGGGCAGAAGATTGGCAGTGGTAATGCAGTTGGTGGTCTATATTATTTAGATGTTCCATTGTCTAATATTCCTCTAATTACAGATGTGACTACTACTCAGGCTCTTCAATCTACGTCTGACTCCAGCCTAATTTCTCTTGATCAATGACATCGACGTTTGGGACATCCTTTATCAGTATTAGAGTATTTGTTTCCATTTTTAGTCAAGCAATGTAATAAAACTCAGTTTTTGTGTGAATCGGGTAAACACAAACATTCTATTTTTTCTGCTATTAATAGTCCATCTCCTTCACATCGAGTTTTTGACTGTGTGTGCTATGTTAATGATAAATCTCCCACTTGCGAAAAACTAGATCCCAAGACTCTTAGGTGTGTTTTCATTGGGTATTCTCAAACCCAAAATGGTTATAAATGTTATAATTCTCTTTCAAACAAAGTATTTGTCACTCGTGATGTAACTTTTTGGAAATTGGAACCTTTTTATTCATTCTCACCTTCTCCGGGGGATGTTATTGATTAGGATAAGCTTCCTCCTGAGGCAGGTATTACAAGTAGTACTATACCCTCTTATCCTATAAATTCTTCTCCTGTTCGTGTTGTCTCTGATGAATCTACACAGGGGGAGTCAAATGTTAGACAGAATGAGCCTGAGTTAAGGACCTATGTTCGAAATGACAAGAATAAGGTCACCATTTTTGCACTACTGCATCAATACTGCTCAAAGCCTAGTATTGATAATGCTAATGGTGAAAATCCTAATTCTAATTGTCCTTCTAATGATACTGAACTTCCTATTGAGAAAGGTTTGTTGTTCGCACCACATGGTCATATGAGAATTGAAGCATTTTCGACTCAGATTGGCCTGACTCATTTGTTGGAGGCAATCTTGTTACTTGGCGTAGTAAGAAGCAATTTGTAGTAGCAAGATCCAGTGCTGAGGTCAAATATCGAGCTATCGCCTGAGTATGTGTGAACTAATGTGGCTTCAAACTTTGCTAGAAGATTTGGGTATTACAACTAAAAGGCCTATGCAGTTATTTTGTAATAATAAAGCATCCATTAGTATTGCAAACAACCCGACAACACGATAGAACGAAACACATTGAGATTGACAGACACTTCATTAAATTTCTTTAACTAGTGGTCTTATTTGTTTACCTTTTGTCAAAACAGAACACCAGCTTGCTGATATTTTGATCAAGGGTCTTAGTAGTAAAATGTTTCATCCATTATATTTCAAGTTGGGTATACAAGACATCTATACACCAACTTAAGGGGGAGTGTTAGAAGATATAGTTTCTATAATTATAGTTAATCTTATCCCATAATTAGTATGTATACATTGCTGTAAATTAGAGATTGCTAGTATAAACCATGTAATTGAGAGGAATGTATTTAGAAATTATTACCCAAAATCAGGTTCTTCTTTTCTACACTTTCCTAAACTCCTCCCGTCCTTTATCACCATCATCAACACTTTCAACACCATTACCATCATCAACTCCTCCATCGCCATCATCAATCAAGCACCATTTTCTTCCCTAAACTCTAATCTTATCTCAAACTTCACAATCACAACACAATAAATATATTACATATATATATATATATATATATATATATATTATTAAAATAGAAAATCAAAAGTAAAATTTAAACATATATCTATAATTGAAACAAACAAATTTCAAATTCCTGCACTCTTTTTTCATCATTGATTACTCCACCAATTAAGATCTGAATCTGCTCACTATCATCGCAACTCCGATGACAATCTTCTGTGGATCTTTTCCCCTAATACCTCAAAATTGGGTACCAATCGTCTGATTTGAAACAACTTAGTTGGCCGACTGTTTTTTCTCCCAACTTAATGCCATGAGGTTGTTGTGCTAGAGGGAAGAAGTTATGGAAGTGAAAATTATTTAGAAGTATTTTAATTTGGGATTAATTGTACGAATATTTTAATTTGGAGTTAATTGTATTTAAAAATATTTTAATTTTTTAATGAAGTCAACCCGTATATGAATACGGTCAAATTGTATTTTCAAAGTCAATATGAATACTTTGGGGACCGAATTATGAATTTGATAATACTTAGTGTAACAGAAGTTGTATTTATCTTATTAAATACTTAAGACCCTATCGGATTCTTGGACGAGTTGGGTATTTCGGCCGCATTCTGAAATTGGGGTCGACATTATATCAAATTAGGCAATTTATGTAGTAAATTGTAAGTTCAAATTCTTTGGGGCCCGAATTATGAATATGTTGGTACTTGATTATTTAGCCCTATTTTTTACTACCAACTTTTCTTATTTCAAGGACAATATTACTTGGTTGCTTTGATCAATATAAGCTTTTCTAAATTCTACTTTTCCTATGATTTGTTTTGCAGAAATACATGACTGCTTCATCTTTCAACGGTAAGAAAATTCCCCACACAATGCTAAATAGTTGGTACTCATGTTAAGATGTACCAAAGTGTGTTCTCTTAATCTGACTAATTATTAGTATTAATTTATGTGAAGATGTAGGTTTGCACCTCATAGGATAATGGATGCCAGATTTATTGTTTTGTATCATTGGACATTTTTTTTCTTGTTTCATATTAACGTAACTTCTGAGAAATGAAAATTCATGTTCCCGTATCTCATCTTGCATCTAGTGTAATTGTGTTGTTTTTAGACTTAGTGGCTCAGTACTTGACATATAATTTGGTCAGCATAGGATACAGTGGCCAACAATAAAGTATGTGCTCAGCAGAAAAAAAGTAGGGTGAAGTTTATTGAGTTGCGTTTATACTTGAAATGTTAAAAACTGAGTCATGTTGTCTTCTCTGAGTATTCTCCTTGATTTATATTCTGATCATTCATAACTTATTGTTTTTCTGATCTTGTCACCATCAGATATGCTGATTAAACTAGAGAAAGTTATCAATGATATGGGAGGAGATTTGGCATTGTGATTCATGCTTCTGCTGCAAAACTCATGTATAAACCTTTTACCCGTAGCAGCTAGCTAGCTTGATGTACATGGCCACACTTGGAACAGTTGTACTGTTTTTTTTTTTTTTCTGTGAATGAAAAGTTCTCTTCCTGACAATGATTTCACTCTGTTATGGTATTCTTATTGTTGGATACTTTGATCCGACTTATAATTCACTTAGCTTGCGGGATGCACACTTTTATTCATGCTTAAATTGTATCATATCCTGCTTTTGGATACTTGCAAAGAAAAGTGAGACAGAAAGCAGCCCCAAATTATGAAAATTGTTCCATCTTCAGTCCTATTTCTGTCTAACTATTACAATGCCTTGCGGTGTGGCTAATTTTACTTGGTAGACTATTACAAGTCATCTTCGTGAGTTCCATCTTCAGTCCTGTTTCTGTCGAACTATTTAATATTTTGGGGCTGCTTTCATGAACCGTATGACTGCAAACCAATGGAATTTGACAAATGTGTAGAAGTTGCCAATGACGTCTCCTATTGGTTAAGACCGAAACTTGTTTAGTTATTGATATTGTATTAGTGTGTATTGTAGCCCCCCAAAAGTTATGTGCTTCAAAAAAAAGAAAAATATGTAGAATTTTACTAAGCAGTATTGCAGGTTTTTGTCAAAAATAAATAAATACTTGCTATGAACTGTGTTTACTTTACAACTCGCATTAAGAACATCAATTAGCAAGCTAATTAACATGAAGTTATTAGGCTTGCTTAAGGACTTTCATGAAGTCGAGGCTTAGGCTGTTGTTGGTGGACATCGGCAACAGCCGTACGTCTCAAGTAGGCGGTGTTGAGGCCGCTGTTGGATTGGATTTGTAAAACTCAGTGGTGATGCGATTGTCAAGAACAATGGTTTTGGAACTCCGGGATAGCAATGCTCAAGTCTTGGGAGGTTCCGGAGTGTAAAATGACTGGATCTCCGGTAGCCTGGATGCGTATTATGTCTGCCGAGTCTTGTGCAATTAGAATTAGGTGTGACATGGGATTTTCAAAGGCTATGATCGAGAGTGATAATCTCTACGGGCTGGCTATTCAATGCTTAGTGGGGGGAGTTCTTCTTTCTAAAAAGGGCTAAATACACTTCCGTTACACGAAGTACCATCAAATTCATTATTCGGTCCCTAAAGTATTTGGGCTTACACTTTACTACATCAAGTATCTAATTTGATACAACTTAGCCTCCAAATTTAAAATTCGGCCAATATTGGCCGGAATACTCACTTTCAGGTGAGACACGTATTTTATATGGTTTGCCAGTATAAAATACGGTTTGACTAAAAAAAATTGTTGCCTTTCCCGCCCTAAAAAACTCACCCATTTCCCTCCATTCTTTGTCAATAAATTCAGAAGCAATATCAAAGAATACCAGAAGCATCAAAGAAGGAGAGCAACAACGAGAAGCCAAAAGCAGCGAAGAAGAGAAGACCAGAGTAAGGAGAGAAGAAGGGTAACCAGAAGAAAACCATAGCAAGGAGAGAAGAAGAGCAGCAAAGAAGAAACTTACCAATGGCTACCGTGATCTGTCAACGAGAAACCAATTCAATATTTTGTTTTGAAATATTTGTGTAATGTAAAAAATGTACTGAAGATTTTGTCTAATGTCTCCAGTACTAATAACTCGGATGTGCTAAATAATGTAAGTTGCATGTCAAATTGAACAAAAGTGAATACATGTGGAACAAAGCAACAATTCCAAAAAGCTGCCAAGCAATCAATGTTTAGCAAAAACATGAACAAAAACTAAACTTACAAAGCTTTCACTGTCCCCAAAACCAAGCTTACAGAGCTTATAGATTGTTCACCATAAAACAAACTGCTAATAAACCAAAATAAAGTTCACTGCACATGGTTACTTTCTACTTATTCTTCCCTTTTGTTTTTGATGACCCTGCACCATCCTTGTCAGTTTCTTTGATAATTCCTCTCAGGTTGTTGATGGTCACAAATTTCTTCCCTTTTATATTTAAGATTGGAGTACCCCTAAATGTCTCTTGTGTTTGAGGCACACCTGCACATAGCCAATTTCTTTCAGGGATTGTGATTCCAGATGGTGAAGCTCTAATGTTAACAGTTTTGGCTCCATGTGGAATCAGTGGTGGTCTTGGAATGAATGCAGCCTTGGACTGTAAAAATACAAATTAAATTGTCATATATATATATATATATATATATATATATATATATATATATATATATATATATATATATATAAAGGTATAGGACTGCAAAAATGCATAGTTAAGTTATTAAGACTTGCTTGAGATGTGGCTACAGTAGTTGCAGCTGGGGTTGAGATAGGTGCAACTGCATTTACCATACAAGTTCTACCTCTTTTCACCTGCACACACAATAGATATCAAAAGGACTAATAATTACACTTCTTATATTTGAAACTGAGTTAAGGTAAAATAAATTAGAAATTATTTACTGGGAGTTTTGCAGGCCTCTGTTCTGGAGGTTCGACCAATGTATCCTGAGTTGGACCAGTACCACCCACACTAGATGCTTCTCTGTTAGCTTCTTTTGCAGCTTCCCTTTTATGGTGTGTTCTTGCATTATGGCCATATTGCCAGCAAACCCTGCACCTCAGTGATTGTTGATGCGATTTTCCTAAATATCCTTGTTGTGGTTCATTTTGACCCCTCTTCCTCAATTTTTTTGGCCTACCAGGAAGTTTGTTATACTTTGGTTCAGAAATAGGTGGTAGATTAGGCCTCTTAGACTCCCACATGTTGCTTGAGGTCATTAGAGATATAGAATTTTCATAAACCTTCTTGTAAGTACTGATAAGGTAAAGATCATTTACATAGTCTAGAGGATCCAAACCTTTATAATACATACAAGAAATAGCATGCTTGCAAGGGATCCCTGTGATGTCCCACTTTCTACAATTTCAAGAAAAATCTTCCAAATCAACATCATATTTCTCCCCTGATGTTGTCCTAACTTGAAACCTAAACTCATCAGATGGCTCAGGTATGCATTCTCCAGCCATTTTTTTAGAGTCCTCTAGTCTCTTCAGTGCACTAGGTGTTATTTTCCCCCACCATTTGTTACATAAATTTCTCATAAAGTGACACCTATTCATCAATAATTCTCTAATATCTTCAAGCATTGAAAAGATGGGTTTCTCCCTTGCCAACTTAATTCTTACATTGAAACTTTCCACCAAATTATTAGTTAATATGTCACATTTTGGGTAAGGACTGAAGTATGACCTTGACCACTGATGGGGTGGCTTGTCTTCCAACCATTTGTGTGCTTCAGGATATGCTTTCCTCATTTCCTCCATTGCTTCATTAAATTTCCCAACATTTGTTGCCTTTGCACATTCCCATAACAGTTCCCTTAGAGCCTGCCTTCTGTGGCCTGCATTTGCAAAATTGGCATGCAAATGTTGCCAACAGAACCTATTCTCAGCATTTGGAATAAACTCTGCAATGACCTTAATTAATCCCTTTTGCTTGTCTGACATTATGGTCCAACCATGGTCGTTTACAATCTCAACATCCTCAATGATGAATTCAATAAACCACTTCCAAGTCTCATAGTTTTTTGCCTCAACAACAGCATAAGCAACTGGATAGAAGTTATTGTTTCCATCAATCCCAACTGCATTCAATAAAACTACACCATTTATGCTTTTGAGATTTGTACCATCCAGCCCAATGACTGGTCTACAATGTTTGAAGCCTTCCTTGAGACCACCTAAACAACAATAAAATCTTTGGAACACGGCTTTGCCTTTTAACAATGACCCATCTTCACATTTTATCTCCACTATAGAACCAGGATTCAGCCTTCTTAATTCAGCTTGATAGTGCCACAACTTGTTGTATTGTTCTCTTAAATCACCATCAATGGATGTCACTGCCATTTTCCTTGCCCTATAGGCTTGAGCCTCAGTTATTTTGATAGTATAGTCATTCCATACTTTATCACAAAATGTAGCTGCAGGTATCTTAGGATTAATCTTGAAATCATTTACATACCTCTCTGCTAGCCATCTTGAATTCACACTAGGAATCTTAAACTGCCTGCCACATGTGTGCTCTTTTAGAGGGTATATTTTTACTTGCAAAGTATCTTCCTTTTGCATCTTAGAAGCATATATTTTCCACCTACATGAGTCATCGTTGCATGCAAAGCCCACCTTGTCACATTCATTTCTATACCTCTGCAATACCTTGCCATGCTTCACAGAGTGTGCTATCACTGCCTTCTTGAAGATTTTGTTATCTCTGAAGAGTATTCCTTTTTCAAACTGTGGGTCATTCATTTGAGTCTTCGGATCAAACATTGGCCAACTTAGGGTTTCATCATCTTGACTTCTCATAAGAGGAGGCAGGTCAGCAGTCATTAAATCAACATCGTCATCAAATATAGTAGATGATACAGTCAGTTTCCCTTTATCATCTATTTTTGACCCTTTCTCATTTGCTGTAACACCTACCCCTACTGCTTCTTTTCCAAATAACTCAACCTCAGGATCAACATAATTGTCAAACTCCACATCATCAGCTGGTTCAAAATGTGAATCATCAGAATCGGTATCACTAAATTCCTCGGCTTGATGCATAGGATACTCATTGGCTTTCCAACCAATTCCAAGTGGGTCTACAACACTCAAAACAATTTCCACATCCACTCCTTGATGGATAAAAGGCTTAATACCTTGCACTGCCTCATTATTTTTCAATTCCCTAAAACCTTCATCGGGTATATAGTGAAAAAATTTAAGATCACCTGCAAACCCCAACTCCATCCCCATTTTACGTAACTCCAACAGACTCATCTCTTTCCATTCAACATAATCAAAATATCTGAACTTCCCATTATGATAGGCATTGGTACTGAACATACCATCATACATAAGTTTTATAGTAAATACAGTATCCTCTTCAGTTGGTTCTGAAAAAAACAAAACACAGTGATCACAAGCAGAAACAATTTTCAACTTTTCTAATACTTCACAAAAATAGAGTACCCATGGATATGTATATACTATACATATGTGTGTGTGTGTGTTCGTGTTGGTGTGTGTGGAATATATATATATATATATATATATATATATATATATATATATATATATATATATATATATATATATATCACACTGCAAATGACACTATAATGCACAAATATGCAATTTTTGTGTGATTATAGAGGAATACACCATTAAAATACACTTTACACATAAAGCAAGACACAAAACCCTTTACCTTATGCAACCAGAAATTGTACAACATACTTGCATATAAAGGGGTTCCTAAGTCATCAAACACTTTCAATCTCAAGGTCCATATGCTATTGATCTACAGAAATGATTTTGTCCCAATCGATCGGACAAATTTGAAGGTGCACGCTGAAAAGGAAGGGAAAAGGGAAGTGACAATGAAAGTTTGAAACCTTTCAATTGGTTTATACACTAGATACGGTAGTATTTACTTTTTTTAAAAAAAATTAAGTCAAACCGTATATTTATACGGTCAAGTGTTATTAAATACAGATGACCCGAATGGATTCTTAGCCGGGTCGGTTTTTCCGGCTAATTTTGGCCGGATTTTGAAATTAGGGGCCAAATTGTATCAAATTAGGTACTTGATGTAGTAAAGTGTAAGCCCAAATTCTTTGAGGGCTTAATTATGAATTTGATGGTACTTCGTGTAGTAGAGTGTATTTAGCCCTTCTAAAAAAGTCCCCTCCCAAACAAAATTCACAAATACAACCTAAATTTTATTGTTAAAAAATTTATTTTTTTACTTAAATTTTCCATCTACCAAATTTAATATTTAGGAATAGAAGTCGAGTGAAAAATAATATTTCATTCATCCAAAATATTTTATCAAAATTCACTTTTTGAAGTCAATCTAGAATATAGTGTACTTCAATTTTTTTTATATATGAATTAATTTAATACAATCATAATTATAAATTATTTAAAAATTATTACTAATTATAAATTTATTATGTTTAAAATTAAATAAATCATATCTTGAAATTAATTCTTTTTAATAAGTATTATCCAGACACTGACTAATTGGTGTTTGATTGTATCTTAATGTATCTTAATAACCCACCTCTTAATACATTTTAACAGCCCACACTTTTGTATTAAGAGGTACTCTGGATAGTTTAGACTCATATTTATATGTTAACTATTCAAAAGACCACTTAATACAAATATCTGAACTCTTAAAAATATTAAAAAATAAATTATTAATATACATTAAGATAAAATCAAACGCATAGCTTCCTATTATAGTCAGACATTCCATATTGCAGCCATTGATGTATTGGTCTCGGATAAAATATAGCAACGCGACCCACCCGAAAAATAAGGACAGCAATGTTGAAAAGTCAGGCTCAATAATGGAATAAAAAAACACTAGTACTAACTATTTAAAAGATATTAATAATTACAACATTCTTTTTTGAAACTTTAAAGATTAGACTATTTATTTTAAGTTAACACTAATTCAAAATATTTTATCTCATGACACGAGATTAATAGTCCTTTAAATAATCTCATCGATTATATTTTATCATTTTTAAAGCTATTTATGAGAAATTATATAATTCCATGATAAATATGGAATTAATAGTTTCTCGTCAAATGATTAAATAGTCCGAAGTAATATTAAATTAAGAGAAATAGTCAAATTCTAAGTATGCTTTTTGCAAACAAATATGACCTAATCAAATCACATTTATTTTAAAATTACATTAATTAATTTTTTTAAGTAAAAATAAGATTATTTTTTTAAAATATTTTTTATGAAACATCGATAATATCTCTCTCTCTCCTCTCTCTCTATATATATATATATATATATATATACAAGAAAAAGATTAAGGGCATACCACTTGATCCTACATAACTTGCTCTCCACTTTTAGCGATGGATCTGGCGACGGTTTAGTCTATCGCATATATCAGAGAACTGTCGTCTTAGTTTTTAGGGACGCATTGAACCGTCGCCATAACATATAAACCGTTTATCTATTTTATAATGACGGACCGAACCATCGCCCCGTCCGTCGATAAAGGCGGTGAGCATGATATATAAAATAAAAGTGTATGCCCTTGAAATGGACGGTATATATATGAAAAAATATTTGTACACAGTTGTGTAGTACACGGCTATGGCGACAGTTTTTTGGGCTATAGTGACGGTTCCGTAGCCATAGGCTATGGCGACAGGTGAACCGTCGTCATAGCCCAAAAAATCCGTCGTTATAGTCCAACTGTGTAATACACAGTTGTGTATATACATATAGTGTAAGACCCCAACTTTTATAAATAAAGATGAATTTTCTATAAATATCATTTTTTAATATTATGGAGTTAATTTGATATAATGTTATAGTTGTGGGTAATATTTATAAATTTTGTAAAGTACGCAAGTTGTTATATAATATTCGATTGGTCGGGGAATATTCGTTTTAACAGGGAATATTCGTACAACGACACAATCATTGGTGGACCCCACAACGGAATTATTGTCGGATTGAGAAAACGACAAAAATATTTTATTAAAAATAACGACGGAAGTTTTACCATTGTTACTGTTGAACTACTCGGTAGTAAAAGTACAGTAATACGTGTGGTTGCATAGTAGCACACGGTATTGATTATTAATGCTTATGTGAGAAGTCACTCAGTTTGATTCAATTATTGTCAGTTAATAATATGAATTATTTAGCGATAATGACGTTTTGTTTTATTCGTATTATTAACGTAATAAAACAGAAACATCTTTTTATATAAAACAGAATACTTTATTAAAGTTATTCTATAAATAGAATATATTATATTTTATTTTAAAAAAATTTCTTTAAATATGGACCGTCAGATTAAAGTAATCAATCTGAACCGTTCATGGATTAGTTACTATGCATTCTATTTTTCTATAAATAGCAGCTCATTCCTTCATTATTTCTTACGAATTCACTGAACTCTAGAGAAAGAAACTATAGAGAGAAACTATAGAGAGAGAGAGAAGAAGAGTATTCTGCTACTTAACTACTTTCTTATTTCAGCTCTTCTTTAAAACGGTAAGGGGTGTTATTCTTTCTTATTCATGAAGAGAACTGTTGTTATTCCATTTCTTATTATTCTGTTGGAATAACCTGTATACGCGGTCTACCCTATACTTGGTGACATTCTTCTATTATTCTGTTGGAACATCCTGTCGGTGTGTTTTACACCAGACCTGGTTCCGTCTTGTTATTATTCTGTTGGAACATCCTGTCTGTGTGTTTTACACCGGACCTGGTTCCATTATTTATTATTCTGTCGAAATATCCTGTCTGTGCGTTTACGCCGGACCAGGTTCCATTATTTATTATTCTGTTGGAATAACCTGTCTGTGCGGTCTATCGCATGCATGGTGATTTCTTTTGTTATTCCATTCTTTATTGTACTCAGTTGGTTAAGTTTTGACTTCTATACTCCATGAAATTAGTGGAATATCCTTGATAATTGCGGTTCATCCAGTATCTTTTCATGAAAATATTCTTCTAAGTATTCTTGAATTTTACTCCACAAAGTAGTATCATGTTGACAATTTGGACGTTGTTAATTCTTGGATAAATTAATTCTTGAACTTATTTTATTGAATTCTTATATCATTGTCATCATCCTCATGTTTATAAAATGTTGGAAGTCATCTGTGGCCTGTAGTGCATAGATGGACTTGGTATGATTATGACCAGGGATTGTTCGGTATAATCATGACCGTAATGTTACAAATGATGTGGTAAAAGTCCTCATTAGCCCGTAGTGCATTGATGGACAGTTGTTGGCATGATCATGACCATTAATGAATACACGAATATCTTTGGCCGTAGTGCAGGGGTGATTCGATGATGTGGATTATTTATTAAGCTGAGTCCCAGCGATAACAGTGTTGAAAAATCTTTTAAATCATAAAAGATAGTAGAGTTTTTTTTCTACTTGACTCTTTTAATGGATTGCTTGTTCCGCTGCAGTTAAACTTGATGTCTATTATATTTTATCAGTTTAACATTGTTGAAAGCTAATGATAATTTATTCTGCATTATCTTAGTCATAATATTTCTTACTGAGCTAGTTGAGCTCACCCTTTCTTTCACTGTTCTCTTCAGGAAATGAGAACGTAGTTGGGGCAAGTCGGGAAATGGAGTGATGGTTCGAATGATAGTATTAGTCAGTAGTCCTCACTATTCTATGTAATAGTGTGTTAATAAATGTAATGAGGACTCCTTTTGAGTATGAATACTCTCTAGAAGATAATATTTGTATTCAAACTCGCAGTTTATGTTCTGTTGTATTGTACACGACAGTTGTATTAGTAAGTTGTATTTGTATTCTGTACTTTGTATCTGACGACCCAGGATGGGTGATGTATACCTAATTTTGGGGGCATCACAGTTGGTATCAGAGCTTAGGAATATGATCCCTGGCTAAGATGTGAGAATAGAACTAGGAGGGGAGAGACGGGGAATTCCTTCGCTAGTATAACCTACCTAAGTTTATTTGCATGGTATTTAATTGGTCGGTCATAATATAAGGATAAGATATGATATATCAATTAACTTTTATTTTGTGGCAGTGTGTCTGAAAATGGCATCTGAGAATGTTGAGAATAGCAATGGAGCATAGGCGACTGTTGATTCACCACATATCAATAATCAGGATAATGCGCATCAGGAAGGTGACAATCCTCATGCAAACAACAACACTGACCAGATGATGAATGATGGAATGTTCAAAAACTTAATGCAGTTCATGCAACAGCAGGCGAGAGCGACTCCTGTCCAAAATATAGGTGAAAACACTGAAAACTCTCGGACAGTCACCGCTAAACAGTTCAAGGAGCTGGGACCACCAGAGTTTAAGGGAGAGCCAAAACCACTTATAGCGAAAACATGGATAAAGCAGATTACCAAGATATTTGATGTCTTGGGATGCTCCGAGGAGTAAAAGGTTCCTTTTGCCGCCTTTATGTTGCGAGGAGAGGCAAATTACTGGTGGGAATCGATTAAACGTACTCAACCTGCCGCACTGAAGATGTCTTGGGAGAAGCAGATTACCAAGTGTTCGTCACATGAAGGAGGTGGAGTTCATCAAATTGGAGCAGAATAATATGACCGTGTCGCAATATGAGGCTAAATTTGCTGAGTTGTCCCGGTTTACGTCCCACTTGGTGGATAATGAAGAGCGAATGACGCGAATATTTTTGCGAGGTTTGAAACCTGAGATACGTCAACATCTTTTTTTCTCATAAACTGTGTTTGTATTCAGATGTTGTGAATAGGGCTCAGTTAGTGGAGCGCGATAACGAGTCAACGCAACCAAAAGAGAGCAGTCGGCAAAATGATAATACCAGTGAGAGCAGTCATCGAAGCGGTGACAACAAGCGTGGAGGGAATCAACAGGCTAGAAATGGTAACCACTTCGGTGGTAATCAGGGCCAAAACAATAAGAATGGTCATTTCAAGAAGAGGAGATTCAGCAATGATGGAAAGACGTCAGCACCAGCACCCGTTGTTAAGGAAGGAGAACGACCACCTATCATATGTTTTAAATGCGGAGGAGAGGGGCACATCAGTCCAAACTGCGCGATGCCGTCTAAAGCATGTTATAATTGTGGAAGAGAAGGTCATTTAGCTCGATTTTGTCGTTTACCAAAAACAAGTTCAGCCAAGATGGAGACACCAAAGGCCATCCCAGAAAAGTCAAAACCGATAGTGCAAGGGAGAGGGTTTGTTGTGACCTCCCAGAAAGTAAGGAACCCGAATGAGGTCATCACGGGTAAGCTTATCATAAACTCTAACGAAGTCTATACTTTATTTGATACCGGTTCTACCCATTCTTTTATTTCTCCTACTTGCGCTCATCGATTAAATTTGATTCCGGAGAAATTAGACTTTGACTTATCTGTTGAAACTCTATTGGGAGAAACCTTCATTACATCTACGGTTTATAAGTCTTGTTTGGTTCAAGTTGGTACCCACACATTACCTGTCAATCTGATTTCATTAAAAATACTTGTATTTGACGTGATTCTTGGGATTGATTGGTTAACTACTCATCATGCAAAAATTGATTATTTTCATAAGGTTGTTAGCTTTCATATTCCTAATCGACCTATTATGCGAATTCAAGCAACTAAACCATTAAAATCAATCGTTGTCATCTCAAGTCATAAAGCTATTCGTTTATTGAAAAATGGATGTCAAGCTTTCTTAGCTCATGTCACGGATCTAAACAAAAATACGTCAGTTTTGAATGATATTTCTATTGTTAATAAATTCCCTGATGTATTCCCTGAAGAACTTCCTGGCCTACCCCCAGAGTGTGAAATTGAATTTTGTATCGACCTTGAACCCGGTACAAAACCTATTTCCAAAGCCCCATATCGAATGGCTCCTATTGAACTTCAGGAGTTAAAGATCCAACTGCAGGAATTGTTAGACATTGGCTTTATTTGTCCTAGTACTTCTCCTTGGGGTGCTCCTGTGCTATTCGTGAAGAAGAAAGATGGAAGTATGCGACTTTGTATTGATTATCGGGAGTTGAATCATGTCACCATCAAAAACAGGTACCCATTGCCACGTATTGATGACCTATTTGACCAGTTGCAAGGAGCACAATTCTTTTCAAAGATCGATCTTCGTTCTGGATATCATCAGCTGAAGGTTAGAACTGAGAATATTCCAAAGACGGCTTTTAGAACTCGGTACGGGCATTATGAATTCCTAGTCATGTCCTTTGGATTGACTAATGCTCCTGCTGCCTTCATGGATATGATGAACCGGGTATTCAAGGAATATTTGGATCACTTTGTGGTCGTCTTTATTGATGACATCCTTATTTATTCCAAAAGTCGTGAAGATCATGAGCAACACTTGAGGCTGGTACTCCAAAAGCTTCGTGAATACAAGCTTTATGCCAAGTTGAAGAAATGCGAGTTCTGGCTGGAGGAGGTAGCATTCCTTGGGCACGTAGTATCAAGTCGTGGAATATCGGTTGACCCGGCAAAGATTGAAGCTATTCAAAGCTGGGAGCAACCTAAATCAGTGACCGAAGTACGTAGCTTTCTTGGTTTGGCTGGTTATTATCGGAGATTCGTGGAAGGATTTTCTCGAATCGCTACTCCATTAACTCAGCTGACTCGGAAAGATACAA